>JAJJWW010011029.1:0-88695 GCA_023531295.1 Papaver armeniacum
AAGAGATTTCGCCTAATTAGGTTACTCTCCTCTCCGAATAGGCGGCTACACCAGTAACAACAACAAAAGCGTAAATCTGTTGTTACGAAGGATTAGTTTGCTAGAAAGGCAAACTTCGTGTATTTATAGACAAGGAAGTTTGGACACCAAGGAATTTCCAAACCGAAAATATTCTCAAGATATTCATAAAAGCACAGATTCGGTTTTCATAATTCCTGGAAATGCTCTGTCCAAAAATAACGATCGAAATCTCACGGAAAATCTAATTAGTAAATGCACATTACTAATTTTGTAATTTCCCTACAAAATGAAATTAATAACCCTAATTAAAATATTCTTAACTTACTTATGTTTCGATACTGGGATTCTCTTCCCTTAGCCGTTAAGGAATATCTTTGAACAATTATAGAAATAAACATTCACAACACGTGTTTAAAGTTTGTCGACATCTTAACTTTGTAAGTTCTCTTTCACACTTACAACCTTGAAACCGATTTGCCACACTTCCAAACAAGTTTAGAATTGGTTCATCTGACTTTCAATAACTATGTGATTGATCAAACCAACATTCAATCACAATCATGGGTTTACGGTTCTACCAAAACAAGTTTCGGTTCTACCTCCATGTGAGTACTTGTGCATAGTCACACTAGCTTCCCAAAAGTTCGGTTGACTAGGTACTAGGATCGGTCCCCCACATATATATGGTATCTAACTTATATGTGTTGCACATGTCCATAGGATTGGTTCCCCTTTCTGCTATAAACCTTGCTTCACCCCATACAAGGATCGGTTCCCTTTGATGTATTGCACCCCTTACTAGGATCGGTTCCCTTTCCCTTGCTAGGATCGGTTCCCTTTCCCTTACAAGGTCAGACATAGAAAATCCGATCATACCACAGGTGATTACTTAAGATCGGTTTTACTAATAAAAGTTATACCAATACATAAGTCAGGCCTTTGTGAACAGTTGTACCAAGAACACAACAAGTTGTGAGCGGTTATACTCTATCAAACATATTGGTTGTTCATAAGATATGCAATGAATAACAAAAACAATAACACCTGGCAATTTCCTTTTCTGGTCACAAACAAGTTTATGAACTTACTTCCTTAGAACACATGTAAACATTGTTCCCCAGGATGAAATCCTCACCTCTTACCCATACATAATCACAATATCATTCAAATGATTATGGCGATGTCTTATCTACAAAGTTTAATGGTTAAGCAATAAACCTCGTATTGTATTCCTTAATACTATGTCTATCTAGAGTTCAAATATGCTTCGGAGTTATGTTTTCAATATGCACGACTTGAAAGATACGTTAGGGAATGAAACAGGTCAAGTCAAATATCACTAACCTCAAGTGGAAGGATGATTGTTGTTGTTGTTTCTCCTTGCTTCTTCACATCTTCAAGTCTTCGCAATACTTGTAATGTCTTATATCCTAATACTTTCAAGCTAACCTATACGAAGTTTAACTCTAGTACATAATCAAGCGACTCTTAACATGAGTTTTGATTCACTAAAATATGACAACCAAACTTGACATACCAATGATTGGTGGGTTCAACCGAGCCATGCTCTAACAATCTCCGCTTTTGTCAATTTTAGTGACAAAACTCTTACATCATATGTATAAACAAATTACAATAATTCATTACAATCTGCTTGATTCCTGATTCAACAGCACAGTGAAACTGCTTACATTCAATCCTTGAAAATGTCGATGTTGACATTATAATAACAAAGCTATTACTCCCCTAAGAAAGATAGGTAGACATTCAATCCGCACATCTTTGTTATACCAAACACATGACATGTTACTCCCCCTTAGTCCGTGATTTCACTCTTTCGTTAGATAAAAACATTCAAGTGCCAATGTTCTTTTCCCTTGTGATGCCAATCAATATAAATATCAATGCCAGCATCACCTGTTTACTCCATATATTTCTCCCCCTTTTTGTCACAAAAATGACAAAGAAACGAAAAAATAAAGGACAACACGAAAAGAATCTTAAAAATCTCAGAATAGACTTGCAAACCTGTAGAGTTAGGCACGAGGGTTCCACACATCATGTTCTGATAACCAATATCAAAACCGAAACTACAAGTAGTCTTATTTTGATATGTTACCAAGGAAACAATTTTCCGAAACAATTTTTCCAATTTAGTTTATCAAACCAAAAACAACTAAGCATATTAGTCCCTTTGCTAAACCGATTGTTCAAAAACAACCGCTTAATTCGATAAGACCAAAATAAAGATAAACTCCATTTTTCTCATCAGGTTCTAATTATCCATAAACTTAGACCTTTCAGTTTTAAACAAGACAAGTACTAGGTTAGTTAACTAGCATTTCTTGTTTAGGCATTCGATTAGACTTGAATAACCGAAACCTCACTTCGATAAGTCTAACTAAGATCAGAATTAACTTAGTTTCTTATCCGGAATCGAATTGGACTAAACAACTCATCCCGTACACAAATTATTTTGTTAAGCCATAAATAATTCATACAAACCAAAATAAATCAACTTGCATAATTATTCACCTCAACCGGAAGCAATTGAAACAACATAGACATTATAAACACCGTAATTTTGTAAGCCTAAACGATTGATACCATACAAAAGCAAGATAACAATAGTTTTTCTTAATCGAAACCAATTGAATCACACACACACATCAATTGTACCGAAATTTTGTAAGCCTAAACAATTGATACCACACAATAAAGCAAGATAACAATAGTTTTTCTTCACCGGAACCAATTGAAACACACATCCACACACGCATCATGGAATAAATATCAATTGAACCAAAATTTTGTTAAGCAAAAGCAACAAATATATATAATATAAACTCAGGCTTTTCTTAAACAGGAAAACAATTAACTAACAAGATTGTTACCTCAAATTTCGCATCCACTTCTCCAATATGATTGCATCTTCGTCCAGGGAGAATTGATATCGAACTATCACCACGTTGTCATCCTTATGCGTGAACAAAAGAATAACATCACACCTCAACCTTTACCAGAGAAAGGTTGAAAAGCGGTTTTAACAATTGCAAGCAAAAGTTGAAAACCGTTGAAACACATATGCTTTTATGCTAAACCAAAACCGATTCAACATATTGTGACTTTTTCACATATTGTTTCTATTAGAACCCCTCATAATCCTTTGATAAAGCCTACCTACTAGGGCTATAACTTAATCCCGCTAAATCAAAAAGTCACCCAAACCATGAGGGTTCACAAAATATGAGATCGAATATTAAGGTAGTAAAACTGAAATCAAACATCCCATAAACATACATAGCAATAAGGTAAAAGCAATTAAGCACATGCTATGTAAACCGAAAACTATCACAAGAAAATTACAAATCAAATAATTTTATTCATAATAAGATAGTTTTATTCATGATAGACTTTATTGAAATAAATCAAAAACTACTGTCTATTTTTCTTGAAGATTTTTAATCTTCATTTATTTCCTGAGAAGAACATTCCTTGGGACCAAGTGCTTTCTGTCGCTCTTCTTCGATTCTTGATTCTTGATCCCAAAACTCTGATTCAAAATTATGAATTCCTTTAAGAGTTTCTATGTCTTTTCGAGCACTAAAGCTCACCTGTTTCTGGAAACAGTCAAGTTGTTTACCTATACTTTCAAGGTGAGTAAGAAGCATATTTTTGTAAGAATTAGGTGAAATTATTCCAATAACATCATAGTGGGTTTGTATCCCAGTCATTTGACTTATAATCTTATTAGTCACAGCATTAATGCTCAATCTTTCTTCAAAATCTTCTCCTCTGACTGATTCACAGATTTTGGTAACGATGCATGGAAAGCCGAGATTCCTTTTGATACCAGGAGATGAGATAGAATCTGATATCTTGATCATTTGACTGACAATGATGTCACAAAGATCTATTTGAGTATCCTCTTTCAGCAGAAAGTAGATAAATTCTGCAAATGTCTTATCCAAGACTGATTTATCTCTTGTACTTGCAAAGATGGTTGCTAAAGCAAGTTTACCGAAAATCCTAAGATGAAGGGGTATATTCTTTGTTGGTAGTCTATCATTTTCCCATGCAATCTTCTTTCCAATGAGACATGTTGAAATGGTATCGTGATCAATTTCAACTCCAGTAATCAGGTGATTACTTTCCCCACTGTACTTAATAGCATTAGAGATGGTTTTACGATCAATATAATAGATACATCGGCCAACAAAGGTCACAAAACTAAGTTTTTTGTGATCAACATTGTGTATATTGGCATAAAACACTCTAACCAAATCAGGTGAATATTCTTCAAGATTAAAAAGATTCCCCCAGTTTCGATCTTGAACGAAATTCACATAATCCTTATTTTGGACATCTGGATCAAACTTATTTTCAGAGGTAAAACCCATTCCTTTAAGTGCTTCATATTTCCTGAAGCAAGAACTATCAACAAAACGAGCAGATTCATGCTTGTTGCTAATACAGTTAGGAAATCTGATTTTCAGGTGACCGCCGAGGGAATCAAAGTCGATCCTGTCAAAACCCAAGCCATCCTCACTATGCCGCCCCCGCGGACCGTGAAAGAGCTCCAGAGCTTCATGGGTAAGGTAAACTATATTCGGCGTTTTACACCGGGTTTAGCTCAGCTTGTCGCTTCATTTACCCCCTTGCTGAAAAAGGGAGCAAGCTTCGTCTGGACCGCACTACAACAAGAGGCGTTTCGGAAGATTCAATAAATATTATCATCCCCAGCTATCATGAAATCCCCGATACAAGGAAGACCGTTGTGCCTCTACACCGCCTTCAGTGACACTGCTGTTGGAGCTCTTCTCGCCTAAGAAGATGATGAAAGAATTGAGCACCCTATATACTACTTCAGTCGAACTTTGAGAGATGCCAAACTTAGATATCCCAAAGCAGAAAACCCATGCCTAGCCCTGATTCACTCCATCCAAAAGTTTAGGCATTATCTGCTCTCAAACAAAGTGGTGCTGATATCTAAGTCTGATCCTGTGAAGTTCCTGCTTTCAAAACCGGCCCTGATAGGTAGGCCAGCCAAATGGCACCTCCAAATGTCAGAGTTTGATATAACATGTGCTTCCCCAAGAGCTATCAAAGGACAAGCGGTTGCGGATTTGCTAGCAGCTTTCCCAGGAGCGAGCACCACAGCGCTACACGAGGACCTTCCTGGAGATTTTCTGGAAATCTCTTTTGTCAAAGAAGAAGCGTGGATATTGTTTTTGATGGCTCTGCCACCCCTAGAAATAATACCGGAGGAGCAGGCGTGGTTCTAGTATCCCCAACGGGTGAAGTCTTCTCGCATTCCTTTAAGATAGACTTTCATTGCACCAACAATTCAGCAGAATATGCCTTTCTCATAGGATTGTCATTAGCCAAACAAGCCGGAGCCACGCGTCTGGAAATAAGAGGTGATTCTAAATTACTGGTCAACCATATGAATGAAGTGTACACACTGAAGGAAGTGACATTGGCCCCATATAGATCCGAGGCACAAAGGATGCTAAATTACTTCGTCGATGCGACCATAACACATGTTGGCCACGGCAGCAACAAACATGTTGATTGCCTAGCCACGTTAGCATCGAAGCTGCAGTTCGAAGGTTTAGAGGAAACCCTAACAGTGAAGAGACGAACCATAGCTTCGACATGGCTCTCGCAACCTGACGAGACTGAGCACAACGACTGGAGAACACCGATTATCCAAGAGCTTAACAGCTCGCTCCCCCAAGGAAAGGTCAGTCTCAAGACCTTGCAAAACTTCTTCATGCTTCACGGGATGTTGTACCACCAGAACTCAGATAGTTCCCCGTCAAGATGCCTCGGAGATGAAGAGTCACAACAACAGCTTGACCGTATTCATAACGAAATTTGTGGACAAGCGTTGGTGGTAACACTTTATCGTCGCTTGCAACGCCTTGGCTACTACTGGCCAGAAATGGAGACTCAATCTCGATTGCTCCAAGGATCTTGCTCCAATTGCCAAGCATCGTCGCATCAATTGGAAGTTTTTTTTGTTGACCATGCTGGGGACTGGCAAAAGCCGTACATTAGTTATCTTCACGACGGCATACTCCTTGCAAGCAAGAAAGACGCAACCAAGATGAAACAAAGATCTAAGAGATCCATATTCCATGAAGGAATCTTGTATCGAAAAAGTTTTTGAGGAGATTTGTTACAATGCCTGGACGAGGTAGAAATCCCAATCATGCTGAAAGAAATGCACGAAGGCGATCACCAAGGGAAAAAGAAGTTGTTTCTCCAAATACACGAGCGATACTACTGGCCGACCATGGAAGACGATGCGGATACTTTTGTTCAAAGATGCCACAAATGTCAAATTCATGGAAATCTTATCCATGCACCCTCTACTCCCCTGCATTTGGTAAGTAGTCCGTGGTCGTTTTATAGACTCGACATCATTGGGAAAGTAAACCCTCCGTCATCAAAACAACATGAGTATATAATAACCGCAACGGAGTATTTCACCAAATGGGTCGAAGCCATCCCTTTACGAGGGACTACTGGAGCCATAATTGCAGCGTTCATTAAGGAATATATCATTTGTCGTTTTGGCGTGCCCAAACACATCATCACCGACAACGACACTCCTTTTGCCAACAAGCAGGTACGGGAGTTACTTGAAGAATATGGAATTAAACAAGTCTTTTCCACTATTTACTACCCTCAAGGGAATGGGCAGGCTGAAAGCACCAACAAGTCTCTAATTCGAATCCTCAGCCGGACAGTACACGGTAACCCTCGGACATGGCACGAACAACTGCCAATGGCGCTTTGGGAATATCGGACATCACCAAGGAGCTCTACTGGCGCCTCCCCCTATTCCCTCGTCTACGGCGCAGACGCCATTCTCCCGGCAGAAATTAAAATCCCATCGGCTAGGATTGTCAAAGCAAGCGGAGTTCAATGGAATGAAGCCGAAACAGAAAATGCCAGGGTAGCGGAGCTAGACACTTTGGATTCCAGAAGAGCTAAAGCAGAGGATCGCGATCACACGCAAGCATACAGAAATAGAATTTCCCGAGCATACGACAAAGCTGTGAAACCTCGAGTTTTTCAAGTAGGGAATCTGGTGTTGAAGACCGCCAAACACATCCAACAAGACATGTCAGCACCAAAATTCTCCCCAAAATGGGAAGGGCCTTATGTGGTCACCAAAGCATATAACAGTGGATACTACAAGGTTGTCAAGAAAGATGGAGGCAAACTGGAAACAATCATCAATGGAAAACGGCTCAAGGCATCTTATGCCTAACCCTTACCCCACCTTTTTCCGTGTCATAGCACGGCTAGCCAGGCATTTTTCTGATTCCTTCACATCCCAGTTATCAAATTTCATTTAGTCAAAGCATATTAATAAAAATTATCTTATTTCTCCAAAAACCAGTACAAAATAAAAATAAATACATATGTTCGAGACCAGAAAGAAAACCAGGCGTCTCACAACTACATAACTCAGAAAAGCCCGTCCAATAGATTGTAATTCCTTGAAAGCATCATCTTCAACCTGTTTTGATATATTTCAGTCCTACTCTTCAAGTACTGGATAACCTTTCCCACCTTTTGGGATTCCACGGCCAGAGCCTTCTCCTCTTCAAAAATGCGTTTTGTGGCAGGAACGACGTTGGCAAGAATACTGGCTCTGTCAACCTTCACAATGTCAAGGCGATGCCGCAACCAACTTACATTAAACTCAAGGGATTCACAAGTAGACACCATGTTTTACCACCTTTCAATAGTTGATTCCGTGACGTCGTGGATGGATGTGCCTTCCATTTCAACAATCATAGGCAGGAGACAATTCACTGTGGTAACCAAAGCCGACGAACAATGCTTCACCACGTTCCTGGTGGCAATATGGCCATATCTTCTCCATATTTTCGTATACAGAGTCACGAATTACTTTCGCACTAGGAATTTACCGACGCTTCGGTAGCTAGAAGATAAACACTTCATGCGGATTTCAAATGAAAAGCCTGCATTGGGATATTCATGGCAAGAGATACCCAAATCAGCATTTTCCAGATCAGCAGCGGTCGGTGTGCTCAGGCTCGAGGAAAGGGGGCCGGTCAGATCATCATCATCAATGATGGTCACACATGTCCCAGTTGGATATCTCTGCGCAAAAGAAAGTCTCTCTTCGTCACTCGCCAGCAATAATAAATAAATATTTATTGGTTAACGAAAGCATACCGTTATGATCTTCTTGACTCGGATAATCCGGATGGGGGAATCGTCACAAGAGCTAGATCGCCTGCGCTTGAATGAAGAATCTGGCCGGCTCGAGGATGATTCACTTCTGCTCCACATGATGAAAGAAATATGGATTCAATAAGAGAAACCTTTGCCTTGAACTGGGAAGGATGATACAGTTTCACCAGCATATATTCTGCGGAAACCCTAGAGAGAAACGGATGCTGAGCAAACGCGATGAGCCTACATGACAGCCGAAAAATTAGCCTCAATAAAATCTCTTGTCGAAACCCTAATGAAGATATATATATATATATAAAAACGGCCAAACATTCAAAGGAGGAATACGTTTCCTAGCTCGGAACCCTGGCGTGGACACGTACCTGGAATGTATTCTCCTTTCCACAGAGGCATTAACCATGCAAGAAGACGGCCAAGACAAGCCAGCGCCAACAACTCGTTCCAACCCAAGCCAACGACGCCACAGCCAAGCCAGCTCCAACGGCTCCACGCCAAAGCCAGCATCAACTTCATGGCCAGGCCAAGCCAGCAGCTTCACGGCCAAGCTAGGCCAAGCCAGCAGCGCCGACGGCTCCACGGCCAAGCCAACAGCGTCACGGCCAAGCCAAGCCAAGCCAGCAACGCCAACGGATCCACGCCCTAGCCAGCACCAACAACTTGCATCCTTCTCAGCGCCAACTTTTCCGCTCCAGACAAGTGCCATCCGCAGCCCAATCCAACTCCAACCGCGTCCTAGCCAATGCCCTAGCCAGCGACACCATGAACCATTCCTTAACCAGTAGCCAAAGATGCCGCATTGGTGCCAACATCCCATGGCCAAGACGAATTTATGCAAAAGGCGCCAACACAAGGATCACAGATTCCTCATGCCTTCCACCAAAGGTTAGTTGAATTCCCGTGGAAATTTCTTCACGTCTTGCTCTTTCGATTTTACTCTCGTCTGTCACCATCTCATGCTTACCCCGCAACAATGCCACTGTTACGTGCTAAGCAGGGGACTTAATGTTGATGGTGGTTTTTATCTTAGGGTTAAAATCGTAAAACCTTGCATCTGATGTGATGTCACTCTGCAAGGAAACGGTGCTGTGAGTGTTAACCTCTCCACCGACATATTTTGAGTCATTCAATATATTTACATGAAATTTATCAAGACTGGAGAATGTAGCAACCATCCCAAACACTCTGTAAATTTCGGCACCTCGCCAATACAAGACTCACTGAGTACTTTCCTGTGATATGTTCCCCGGCAGAACCCTTAATATCGGTATGGCATGACGGATTTATGTTCACTCGCAGCGGTTTAGCATAAACCTCCAAGTACCAAAGATTAAGGCGATCGCACGAAATGCTCAGACGGAAAGCACACTGCATTCTGTAGATAGGGATTTTTGTGGCAGCATACAAAATCCAGCCAATTATTGTGATAACTCACAAAAAACTCATGAACCCGACTAATTTGCAAAATTAGGGTTTCGCGCCCCACGCAGTACACTAGACCCCGTTGGTCGAAAAACTATGCTTAGCCAAACTAGGCGATTAAATACGTCACAGCGCACTGGAAGTGTGGCCACGCCCTAGCTTGCCGGCCCCACTTCCCATCGACCAATCAGGTCGCTCTAAAACCACCACACTCACACAGAAGTGTAGCCACGCCCATGCCTGGCCGGCCCTCTTACATTAACCAATCGGGTTACTTTAAACTCGCCACAGTGTTGAAAAGAAGGAAACCACACCAGATGGCCGCAAAGCCAATTGGTTTCCCAAAAACGCACCAGCATGACAAACATGCCAAACGCACATATCAGGCACACATGCCAGATGCACATGCCAAACGCGCCAAACATGGCCACTCACCCCATGCAACATGCCATATAGGCTAATTAAGGTTTCGACAAGCCAAACCCTAATTTAGGCAAGATTTCCACACCAATGTGCCAAAATTTCAGTGGCTATGGCTACGCGCGCAACCGCGCCGAAGGCATGCACGAGCCATGCCAGCCATACCGCAATGCCGCTAGCGCAAGTTAAAGGCGCCACTGCCAATTAAATGTAGCCATGATCGACGGCTACCTTTCCTCCTGAGATACAATCTCAGCCATCCAACTTCGCCACCAAACTAACACGCTTGTGGCAACTTTTTGAGCGACCATGCCGCCAAACCCTAAACTTTGGCCACGGTATCAAACCCTAAATTGGCAACGACGCCTAATTTCGTCCACAGTGCCAAGCCCTAGCCTTGGCCATGGCGCCAAGCCTTAACTTTAGTCAATGAGCCAAATCTTAAACTTTGGCCATGGTACAACACCACGGCCACTGGCATGCCACCATGCCACAACTACTGGCATGCCACCATGCCACAACTACTGGCATGCCACCATGCCACAGCTACTAGCATGTCGCTATGCCACGGCCACTGGCATGCCACCATGCCACAGCTACTAGCATGCCGCTATGCCGCGGATACGCCATTGGCATGCCACTATGCCATGGGTACGCCACTGGCATGCCACTAGCATGTCGTTATGTCATGGATCCACCAGGCGCTACTATGCCAATAGCGCCACTTCGCTATACAACAAGATGCGGCCATAATCAATGGTCACTCTTCCTCATGAGATGTAATCTCAGCCATCGAAATTCGCCACCGAGCCGTTCAGCTCGTGACAAGTTTTAGGCGACTAGCCAAAACGAGCCTAGCATCACATATGCTATTTACCTACGACAAGCCTCTCAATTTTAAACTTGCCACAAGTATCAAAGTGCTACATGTTTTCCACAAAAACACTCGACACATCAAAACATGTCACAAACTGGGGGATACTCATCACGGTATTGGTCTGGCGGTTTACAGCGTGCGGCGTGCAATACGCCCGTTACAGAAAGTGTCATAAAGCGGGGCGGTTAGTAATGGCAAGAAGTAATGGTGTAAACGTATCCTTCATTACGGAAACATAAATTCCAGGCGTTACCCGTTACTCCCTTCTTCCACCACTCAATCGTTTCCACTTCCTACGAGACCAGGGTACGTTTTGTTGCGACTTGTATAAATAGGTCTCACCTATTTTCCACCAAACAACAAGTTTTGGTCAGGAGAAGAATTCAACATCCAGAAATCATCTGATAGATTTTCATTCAGCTAGCCAGTTCAATTTTTTGATACAAGTCACGAAACACCCACACTTACAGAATCAACTATTCTGGCCTCAACACTTTCTTCGCTTCCCTCCCTAAGACCAACCCTTCTCCTTCACTTTGTGACCGCAGCAAGCCTGGAACGGCCATTTCTTGGTTTAGGCCAGGATTGTACAGATTGATCTCTCGAATGAAAAGTACTCCCGTTCAGTACATTGTTTAGGGTTTAGACTCGTTTCTCATCCACACACACGAAATTACCGAAAAAAGCAGAAACCGTTTTCACCCACAAACAGAAGGTTATTTCATTTTTATCTATTTGAACTGTATAATGAACTGTATAATCCAGCATGCATAGAATGAACTGCTTATCTAGTTCATTTCTCTTTTTGTTTAACTGAAGAGAACGGAAGAAATTGATCAGTTTATAAGAGACATGGATGACAAAACCCAAAAGCTGCTCATTCCTATGAATACTGACACACGCAGTGGTAATGCGAAATCAAAAAGGCCTCTAGGTGAACACTGGCATCTGCTGGTTTTTGACGTCGACAATTACACATGAGAGCATTACAACTCCATCAAAAGGGGAGAGCTTGGTAAGCAATGCAAGGCTGACGCAAACAGAATGGCTTTTTACTGCATGAAACACATCAACTTGTGGCTAGAAGCTCATGGTAGGGTGAGATGCACCAACATTAACTTTGAAAATCTGCAAGGAGTGCCAGATCAAGGGAGATACCCAGATTGCCTGATGTACACCTGCTATTGGATCAAGAGAAGTGTAAAGCCAACCACAACCAAGTCGCAGAGTGTCATCAAGAAACCTGACATGATAGAGAAGATGCAAGCAAGAAGAATTGGGATGGCCTACAAACTTCTTACTGCATCAGGAGATGAAGAGAGCTGGGGTGAATTTACCAACTCAGAATTCCTTAGCAATTGCTTACTTGGAACAGATTAAACAGACAAAACTCTTTTTAACTATAGTATTTTGAACAGTAGATTACTTCTTACTGCAACAGAAAACTCTTATGTGTAATATCACATTCTAATGTAATTGGTACTCTAGTATGTTTTATATTTTCATTTATAATGTTTTGGATAGTAGATAATATCAATGTTCTATCTTATGTCTTGTCTTGTTGTATTATGCCTTGTCTTACAGTCTAATGGATACATATTCATTCCAGTGATGAAGTTCATTCCAGAAAATGAAGTGGGTTCATTCTAGTACTTCAATGTTTTGTCTTGCTATCTCATGTATACCAGTTCATTTTCGAAATTAATACAAGTTCATACCATAGAATGAATACAAAGTTCATACCAGTTCAATGTTTTGTCTTGCTGGACTTCATTCTTGGAATGAAGTCTAGAAAACTTCTATAGTTTATACCATAGAATGGACTTCATACCATAGAATGAATACAAGTTCATGCCAGTTCAATGTTTTGTCTTGCTGGACTTCATTCCTGGTATGAAGTCTAGAAAACTTCTATAGTTCATACCATAGAATGGACTTCATTTTAGTAATGAAGTCTAGAAAACTTCTACAGTTCATACCATATAATGGACTTCATTTCTGGAATGAAGTCTAGAAAAACTTCTACAGTTCATACCATAGAATGGACTTCATTTCTGTAATGAAGTCTAGAAAAAATGAACTGATATATATAATAGAAGTCCATTCTAAACAATGAAGTACATATCCAAAAGAGAAAGGGGAATAACATTTCAAAAATAGCAGTTCTAAAAAAAAAAAAAAAAGGAGTTCATTCCAGAAAGTGAAGTTAACAAAAATAAAGTGCATATCCCAGAACAGAACAAACTAAAAAACACCAATTCATATGAAAACTAACACCAGAAAAACTAATAAAAGTTCAGGCATACTACTCAAGCATTAATACACGACAGGTAGCTTTGTTGTGGTTCCCAATCTTCTTGCAATTTAAGCACTTCATAGGCCTCCTCTCCTTCTCATAGGCACTACGAATACGCTTCTTTGGTGGTCTCCCTAGAGGTGGCCTTGGAATACCATGAAGGACTCTCTCTTCAGGTTCATACGCTTCTGGACTGTCGTAGTTGGGAATGGGTCGAATTGCAGGAGCATAATAATTGCGAAAGTGGTTTGAACCAAAGTAAGACTGAATAAACCTCAAAATCTCAGTACCATTCATAGTAATAGCAGCAGTGGCGTGAGCACAGGGGAAACCAAACACTTTCCATCCCTGGAAAGTGCACCTCATTTTCATCAGATCAACAACATGAGAGCTGGGAGAGTGAACCTCATATATACCATTAACTGGGTAACATTCCATGGACGACTTATATCGACATGTGACTTGAGTAAAGCTTTTTAGATGGGAGTCAAACTATCTTGATAAGTTCTTCCAAGCTCACGCCTTTCTGAACTCATCCTCATAATCTTTATCCTGAGCTCATCAACAAGAGCAGCTGGAGGCAGATCCCTTTCACGATGAATCCAGTTATTGAAAGACTCTGCAATACTTGATGAGTGTGTGCCATACCTACATCCTATAAAGAAAGCATTTGCCCAGTGCTTGGGATCGATATTTCTGATGTACTTGGCAACCCAACCACATCCTATGGTGCACATCTCATTCAAAGCAGACTCATATTTGGCAACGCTGTATAAGTATGCAGCTTTATGGAACAAATCCAGAAGTTGTTTATACTCTCATGTCCTTTCTTGATAGGAAGGTTATTCTTCAAATGATAAAAACAGTAACTATGATAAGAGTTGGGAAAATACGTAGGAATACTTTGCTTCAGCCCTTCGTGACGATCAATGATAAAGGTGATAGGACGAGAGTCAACACAATGCTGCAAGTTTTCCATGAACCACTCCCAACCTTCAATGTCTTCAGAAGGAACTAAAGCAAACGCAAAAGTAAAAAAAAACCTACAGAAATGAAAGAAAACAAAAGAACTAAAAGTGTCAGTTCATTAAGAAATCAATGCATACAAAAAACTTAACAAAAAAAATGAAGGGTTCATTCTTAAAATGAAGACCTTCTTCTTTTGCTTGAAAAGGCAGAGTTCATTTCCAGAATGAACTCCAACTTCTATATTCTTAACAAAAAAATGAAGGGTTCATTCTTAAAATAAAGACCTTCTTCTTAACAAAATAACAAAGTAACATATAATCAAGCAGCCGGAATACTTCTTAAAATGAAGACCTTAACTAAGTAAAAGATAAACAAAGCAGCATGAGTTCATTCCCATTTATGAACAGCTAAAAACCTTAACAAAATTAAGGTTCACTCTTAAAATGAAGACCTTCTTCTTAACAAAATAACAAAGTAACATATAAACAAGCAGCAGGAATACTTCTTAAAAAATGAATACTTCATAAAAGGAGTTCATTCTAAAAAATGAACAGCCTTAATAGAGAGAATTGATTCATTCACATTGCTCTTAAAAAATCAAACAATAAACTAATATGAGTTACACAGAAAAGAAAAAAAGTACCTTGGTTCCCATTCACGCCTGTGGCAGCCATCAATGTTCCCTTGAATCTCCCAGTAAGAAATGTTGCATCACAGTAATGCATAGGGCGAATACACCTGTATCCTTCGATACATGCAGCAAAACATATGAAAAACCTCTCAAACCGTTTAGTCTCTTTATTATATTCAAACTTAATATAGCTGCCAGGATTGGTAGCCTTTATTGCTTCAACATACCAAACCAGATCTGTAAAACTTTTTACATCATCACCATATATCTCTACATGTGATGCTTCCTTCCCTTTATAAGCATGATGGTATTTTATGTTAATACCGTAACAACTCTTCACTTGAGCAACCATATTCTTAGGTTTTATCGACGGATTTGCCTGTATTTGATCCTTGAATAGATGTTTTATCAATTTCTTCTTCACAGGGGGATCCTTCAGCTTATAAGCACCACCACATGTCCCATCGAATTCCTTGATAGCAAACATAGTTTTAGCAGTATCAATTGGAATTGTTAGAGCATGGCTCGGTTGAACCCACCAAGCGTTGGTATGTCAAGTTTGGTTGTCATATTTTAGTGAATCAAAACTCATGTTAAGAGTCACTTGATTATGTACTAGAGTCAACTTCGTATAGGTTAGCTTGAAAGTATTAGGATATGAGACATTACAAGTATTGTGAAGTCTTGAAGATGTGAAGAAGCAAGGAGCTACAACGACAATAATCATCCTTCCACTTGAGGTTAGTGATATTTGACTTGAACTGTTTCATTCCCTAACGTATCTTTCAAGTCGTGCATATTGAAAACAAAACTGCGAAGCATATTTGAACTCTAGATAGACATAGTATTAAGGAATACAATACGAGGTTTATTGCTTAACCATTAAACTTATTAGATAAGACATCGACATAATCATTTGAATGCTATTGTGATTATGTATGGGTATGAGGTGAGGATTTCATCCTAGGGAACAATGTTTTACATGTGTTCTAAGGAACTAAGTTCATAAACTTGTTTGTGAACCGAAAAGGAAATTGCCAGGTGTTATTGGTTTTGTTATTCATTACATATCTTATGAACAACCAATATGTGTGATTGAGTATAACCGCTCACAACTTGTTTGTGTTCTTGGTAGAACTACTCACAAAGGCCTGACTTATGTATTGGTATGACTTTTATTAGTGAAACCGATCTTAAGTAAATTGCTTGAGGGACTCTTCTAGAGATATCTTAGTTGACTGCTCTACGGACTCTTCTGGAAGCGGAATATTATAAGTCTCTTTCATAAATAAGTGAAACTTCTGTGTTGACTCATTGAAACTCTTGAGAGACTCTTCTAAAGAAATTGGAGGATCGCTTTGCTCGTAAAGACCGATGCACGTGTGGATAATAATTGGGCTCACCATGGTATGACCCATAACCTTCAAAAGATTGGCGTTCCCAAACCACTATTCACACTATGGTCATAAAAGAGTAATGTCCATATTGTTCAGTTGGATAATCATTGTATTGGCTGTTATAATACCAGTTTGACATCCTAACTACAAGGGAATTTTACACAAACACAAACACAAACAAGGCTGACTCGACCACAACAAACCTACTGATTTCTAGCAAACAAAAAGCATGAAGGCTCCACTTAGATTGTTTCTAGACCAGCTTCTAATCCTTCGAAAGGGAATTCGTTACAATTTAAGGAGACCCCTCCGGAATCAATCCGAGTTGAAGTAAGTTGAATAGAGGCGAGGAAGATGCGTGGAGCTTTGATACCCAAGGCCTCACCGCATTACAAGGCGGCGCGATCACGCATTCAACTCACGAAACCATCATGAACTTCGAAGTATGCTTAAAGAGTAACCAATATTTTTCGAATGACTTTCCTGTTAAGCTCGTTACCCTATCGGTCTCGTTCTATTCCAAATTTTAAAGCTTAGGTTCTTGTTTGGTTACGTGTTCCTAAGGCGGGCAAGAAGGAAACAGTGATGAAATCCGAGTCCTTATCTTGCTATGGCCAGTCCTTGCCCTTTACTAGGAAATTAAAGCAGCCGGATTCAGTTCCTCGACATATATTCACACGAAATCATCCAGTAAACCCGCTGACAGGGGATTCGCGGGTGTTTAGAATTCTTACCTCCCGTTCCAAAGGGGATGAACCGTTGAAGTCGACTCGGGCCACGACTCCTATGTCATGTACGAACCCGAGGGGCCGAGATGATATCGTAATCGTCGTCCTTCCCTGTGCAGTTTGTATTTAAATAACCCTTCCTTAGGGTTTAAAAAAAAAAATGTCCAATGTCCAAGGATAAAAAAAAAAAAAAAAAATGTCCAAAAATAAAAGATTACAAAAATAATTACCTAATTACAGTTTCTAAAAAAAAAATAAAAAAAAATAATATACAAAATCTTCTACTCCTTTTGGATTCCTTTTTTTTTTTTTTTCTTTGGCTTTGCTTTTGTTTTCACCGATTTCTCCCTTTTTCTTTAGCTCAGTTCCAAATCTGAAAACAAACAAGAAATACCAAAAGGCGTAAAAAAGAACAAAAATAATAAAAAATAAATAAAACCTAAAAACAAATCTATACACAAGTCCGCGTCGGCGGCGCCAAAAATTGATGTGACTCAATAATGTTGTAGAAAGTGGTAGTAGGGTTTTCGTTCACTCGGACTTGTTGAAATTGATTCTAGGCTTAAATATAAAAATACTAAAGATAAGAAATTATATACAAAAATATGTCACAAAATGAAGAGAGTTACTGGGACTCGGGATTCCACCAATTCTCACATTCATGCGGTTCATCTATTAATTAGGACAATTAAAGCTCATAAAATAACAAACATCGACTCTAATTCTTTGCCAAGGTAGATTTTATAAAGAATTATATGTAATTCACAAGCATGATGCATCTAAAGTACCTAAGACTAAGCATGCGACATCTAACGAATTCACAAATAATCAAGAAAAATCATAAACCAATTATAATAGTGCAAATAGTCATAAAGGAATTAAATATAATTACCACATGGGTGCAAAACAGCTTCCTCCGCCATCCCAGTGATGGGGTCTAGCTCATCATGTTGGAAACACGCTCAAAAATTATTTTTATTGCTCAAAGGAGGTGTACAAATGATGAAATGGAGAAAAACTATTAAAACCGGGTGTTTGCAACGCTTATAATTGTTGCAAACAGCATTACAGAAGAATGATAAGGAAGAAATGTGGTTGTTCTTTGTATCTCTGCGACCCACAAGTGGCGATCGCTCATCCTTTGTTGAAGAACGACGGTCTTTGGCCCTCTGTTCTTCGTGTTCTTGAGGTTCTTGGCGGGAGCGAGAAAACTCGTCTCTGCAACTTGATTTTCTCGTTCTGTAGTGTTCTAAAACTCTCCCCAACTCTCCATAACCCTTCATTGATATACCAGAACCTATTTATAACCCATCAGAAGCAAAAACTCACGCTCATTACTCCTGAAAATTTTCATTTACTCGGTTTTGAAGAAAATATTCTCGGGAATATTTTCTTTCCAATCTTGTCTTCTCACGCGTCTGTTGTATGAAGATTCACTCCTACACGCTTCTGCAGAGATCCATCTTAATCCAAACACGATCAGCACACGTTTAACCACGCTGAAATCCCGTGAACTTCTCAACCAACCATACGTTCCCTGTTTTCTTCCTCGCGAGTTAACTAGCCAATTTTAGTCGAGCCAAAGACCCAAACCAAGCCTGTTAGGCCCAATCAAGTCGTCACAGAGAGTTGCAGCGATTGAATCTCTCTCGAAACACCAAAAATCAAAATTTAAACTCTGCCAGAGAAGACCCAAAAACTTCCCGCCAAAACTGATTTTTTGAATGAAGATGATGGTGTCCCCTTATCCTGTTCTGGGGTGCGAATAGCTAATGGTTACCCCTTAGCAATTGGGTTACCCCTTATCCAAAGTGGGAGTCCGAATATCAAATGTCCTCCGGGGGTGTTCCGAGCAACTTTTCGAGCCGAATTTTCCAACAATTTTTATTTCCAAAAAATACCTACAAACACACAAAATACCATAATAAGGACAAAAACGAGTACCAACAATACGAAACATTGAGGACAAATTAGACACATAAATGCGTCTATCAAATACCCCCAAACTTATTATTTGCTAGTCCTCGAGCAAATTTATTCTAGAAAATAAAAATCATTTGAACCCCTAGGTGGCCCTAGTGGCGGAGTGTTGTCTCGGAGGGTTTACCAGAGGTGTACCCACAAAACCTTTACTCCAGACCCTAGCTATCTACGAGAACCTTGGAAGGCACTAAAGAATATCCTTGGTTGGCATACTTATTGACTACAGGAGGAAGTACCACGATGCGAAATTCCAATTGTTGTACACGAGTTTGCACTCAAGCATACTAAAATTCATATAAAGTGATAGAGCTCTACTCGGATAGTTTGGACATCATAAACCGAGTCAACCAATCACATGGATAGATTAAGAAGATGGATGTAGAAAAACGTGGATGATGTTAACTAAGGTGAACCTATCCTAATGGTGAGATCTTTGGTGCGGACTAATATCAACACACTTTGGCATATACAAGGGAACCGGTGGTCGATAATCCTAACTCTAGGTCAACTCATTTGGCATATACAAGGGTACCAGGTGATCGACTTTATTGTATTTATTCTGTTGGTCTAGTGGTCTGGTCTCAATATTTTTTTTTTTTTTTTGTATCTCAGTCACTCTATTTCACCCTAGCAATGGTAAAGAGAAAAATAAAAGAAGTGATCAGGATTCTTTCGATGTTTCCATCACGAGGATATGGCGAAACTACCATGTTTTCTTTTTCTAACACCTGAGCTCTGTGCTTTTATGAATAGACTCTTTAGATGTTTCCATCTAATCAGATTGGTTCCTCAACTCCTACAACCAAAATGCTTCCATCCACTTAGATTGGTTAGTGCCATCCTTAATAAACATAAATTTCTAGGCTCTGGAGTTTATTTATTGCAACTAAAAAGTTTCTCCCATACCCCGAACTTAAATCTAACATTGTCCTCAATGTTCTAAAGATGAAATTAAGAACATGAACAAGGAGAAACTGTTACCATTGAAGCAAAAGAGATAGGAAAGATATTACCGTGTTGCAAGAGCATGGGTTACCTCCCAAGAAGTGCTAAGTTTAAAGTCTTGACCCCGGACATCGAAGGAATTAGTCACCTCATAGAATCATAAAGTAATAGCCGGAATAATTGCGGATCCCCAAAACCAAATAGGGCTATCACTAGTAAAAGGAATCTGCAACATCCCAAGAAAATTAGCAAATAAAACACACCCTTGTCTAGTTTCCTGATTAAGACAAATGCATCTAGTTGTGGTTCGAGTTCGGAGTTCTATATTTGGATCTAGATAACATATTTTCATGGGTTGCATTTCCTCAAAAGTTGAATCCGAATGTTTAGGTTCTAGAGTCTGGAAAAACTCAAATAAAAGCTTAGAAGCACATAATAATAACCTAAATAATTGCGGATCCTCGAAGTCAATCGAGACTTGACTCATACAGATTGACCACAGTAGTGGTCATTCTTAAGCAAATGTGTCGACCCTAATCTGCTAAAGTAATTAGGTTTAGTCTCAAAACTTAATAATTGACACATCTTATACGTTCCCACAATTGGAAGGAAGGTTTTTGGTGGGAAAACAAAGTCAATCGTGGTATCATAGCCTGGGTTAACCACAGCAGCCAGAGGATGGGTTCTTAACAACTGAACTTCTTTATGGACACAACTAGGTTCAGGAAAAAGTGTATGAAGATAATCTTTTAAAATAGTTGAGGCACATATGTCAAGTCCCAAGTTAGGGACTTTTCTAAGAGTTAAAGCACATGGAGAATGATAATCACCCCCAAACTTAGAGTTTTCAGTGTCTCTAGAAAGACTAGTCACAACTTCCCTAATTTCAAGGTCATCGATTCACGAAAATGGTCAATTGATTCTTCTAAGTCAGGTACATCCTCACTCATCTCTACGAGTTCATTTTCTTTTTCTAAGTCTATTGTTTCTAAATTGCTAGACTCAAAATAAACTCGTTCCTCTAAACCATCATTGGCTTCGTAATCAAAAGGAAATACTACATCGTCTAAAACGGGGGTATCTCTAGTCAAATCCTCATCCTTTTGAATAGGTGAATAATTATTAAAATTATTTGGATTTGAACTAGAAATAATATTATCGTTATAAAGTTCAATTGGGGTAACAATTTCCTGATCACTATGCCTATTTATTTCAAATTCATCAACACTATCCTCATCATAATCATCATTATAATAATATGAAAATGGTTGGACCTCATCTAGACAAGTAGTGTTTCCAATTTTATCCTAGTCATCTTGATTATGTGAATAAAAATTATCCTTATTTTCAAGGGTGGTATTGGGAACACTATATTGGAATTTAATACTATCTTGAGCAAATTTTTCCACAATCCTATTTGTACTCTCAGTAAATTGCTTGAGGGACTCTTCTAGAGATATCTTAGTTGACTGCTCTACGGACTCTTCTGGAAGCGGAATATTATAAGTCTCTTTCATAAATAAGTGAAACTTCTGTGTTGACTCATTGAAACTCTTGAGAGACTCTTCTAAAGAAATTGGAGGATCGCTTTGCTCGTAAGACTGATGCACGTGTGGATAGTAATTGGGCTCACCATGGTATGACCCATAACCTTCAAAAGATTGGCGTTCCCAACCACTATTCACACTATGGTCATAAAAAGAGTAATGTCCATATTGTTCAGTTGGATAATCATTGTATTGGCTGTTATAATACCAGTTTGACATCCTAACTACAAGGGAATTCTACACAAACACAAACACAAACAAGGCTGACTCGACCACAACAAACCTACTGATTTCTAGCAAACAAAAAGCATGAAGGCTCCACTTAGATTGTTTCTAGACCAGCTTCTAATCCTTCGAAAGGGAATTCGTTACAATTTAAGCAGACCCCTCTGGAATCAATCCGAGTTGAAGTAAGTTGAATAGAGGCGAGGGAAGCTGCGTGGAGCTTTGATACCCAAGGCCTCACCGCATTACAAGGCGGCGCAGTCACGCATTCAACTCACAGAAACCATCATGAACTTCGAAGTATGCTTAAAGAGTAACCAATATTTTTCGAATGACTTTCCTGTTAAGCTCGTTACCCTATCGGTCTCGTTCTATTCCAAATTTTAAAGCTTAGGTTCGTGTTTGGTTACGTGTTCCTAAGGCGGGCAAGAAGGAAACGGTGATGAAATCCGAGTCCTTATCTTGATATGGCCAGTCCTTGCCCTTTACTAGGAAATTAAAGCAGCCGGATTCAGTTCCTCGACATATATTCACGAAATCATACAGTAAACCCGCTGACAGGGGATTCGCGGGTGTTTAGAATTCTTACCTCCCGTTCCAGATGGGGGATGAACCGTTGAAGTCGACTCGGGCCACGACTCCTATGTCATGTACGAACCCGAGGGGCCGAGACGATATCGTAATCGTCGTCCTTCCCTGTGCAGTTTGTATTTAAATAACCCTTCTTAGGGTTTTAAAAAAAAAAATGTCCAATGTCCAAGGATAAAACAAAATAAAATAAAAATGTCCAAAAATAAAAGATTACAAAAATAATTACCTAATTACAGTTTCTAAAAAAAAATAAAATAAAATAATATACAAAA
Organism: Papaver armeniacum; assembly: GCA_023531295.1. NCBI lineage: Eukaryota > Viridiplantae > Streptophyta > Magnoliopsida > Ranunculales > Papaveraceae > Papaver > Papaver armeniacum. Next base: position 22,566 of record JAJJWW010011029.1, read on the forward strand.
TCTTCTACTCCTTTTGGATTCCTTTTTTTTTTTTTTTTCTTTGGCTTTGCTTTTGTTTTCACCGATTTCTCCCTTTTTCTTTAGCTCAGTTCCAAATCTGAAAACAAACAAGAAATACCAAAAGGCGTAAAAAAGAACAAAAATAATAAAAAATAAATAAAACCTAAAAACAAATCTATACACAAGTCCGCGTCGGCGGCGCCAAAAATTGATGTGACTCAATAATGTTGTAGAAAGTGGTAGTAGGGTTGTCGTTCACTCGGACTTGTTGAAATTGATTCTAGGCTTAAATATAAAAATACTAAAGATAAGAAATTATATACAAAAATATGTCACAAGATGAAGAGAGTTACTGGGACTCGGGATTCCACCAATTCTCACATTCATGCGATTCATCTATTAATTCAGGACAATTAAAGCTCATAAAATAACAAACATCGACTCTAATTCTTTGCCAAGGTAGATTTTATAAAGAATTATATGTAATTCACAAGCATGACGCATCTAAAGTACCTAAGACTAAGCATGCGACATCTAACGAATTCACAAATAATCAAGAAAAATCATAAACCAATTATAATAGTGCAAATAGTCATAAAGGAATTAAATAGAATTACCACATGGGTGCAAAACAGCTTCCTCCGCCATCCCAGTGATGGGGTCTAGCTCATCATGTTGGAAACACGCTCAAACATTATTTTTATTGCTCAAAGGAGGTGTACAAATGATGAAATGGAGAAAAACTATTAAAACCGGGTGTTTGCAACGCTTATAGTTGTTGCAAACACTCATTATGAGAGAACGATAAGGAAGAAATGTGGTTGTTCTTTGTATCTCTGCGACCCACAAGTGGCGTCGCCATCCTTTGTTGAAGAACGACGGTCTTTGGCCGTCTGTTCTTCGTGTTCTTGAGGTTCTTCAGCAGGAGCAGAAAACTCGTCTCTGCAACTTGATTTTCTCGTTTTGTAGTGTTCTAAAACTCTCCCCAACTCTCCATAACCCTTCATTGATATACCAGAACCTATTTATAACCCATCAGAAGCAAAATCTCACGCTCATTACTCCTGAAAATTTTCATTTACTCGGTTTTGAAGAAAATATTCTCGGGAATATTTTCTTTCCAATCTTGTCTTCTCACGCGTCTGTTGTATGAAGATTCACTCCTACACGCTTATGCAGAGATCCATCTTAATCCAAACACGATCAGCACATGTTTAACCACGCTGAAATCCCGTGAACTTCTCAACCAACCATACGTTCCCTGTTTTCTTCCTCGCGAGTTAACTAGCCAATTTTAGTCGAGCCAAAGACCCAAACCAAGCCTGTTAGGCCAAATCAAGTCGTCACAGAGAGTTGCAGCGATTGAATCTCTCTCGAAACACCAAAAATCCAAATTTAAATTCTGCCAGAGAAGACCCAAAAACTTCCCGCCAAAACTGATTTTTTGAATGAAGATGATGGTGTCCCCTTATCCTGTTCTGGGGTGCGAATAGCAAAGGGTTACCCCTTAGCAATTGGGTTACCCCTTATCCAAAGTGGGAGTCCGAATATCAAATGTCCTCCGGGGGGTGTTCCGAGCAACTTTTCGAGCCGAATTTTCCAACAATTTTTATTTCCAAAAAATACCTACAAACACACAAAATACCATAATAAGGACAAAAACGAGTACCAACAATACGAAACATTGAGGACAAATTAGACACATAAATGCGTCTATCACTGAAGAAGGAGTTTATGTAAGATAAACGGAAGAGCCTTTGTTTGACTCATATCACTTGGTTGAAGAGAGTTGATACCAAACAGATTTGTTGTTCCTTTACTGTTTGGAATACGAACCAAAGGAATTGTTCCAAGTACGTGACTTATTTATAAGTTGGAGGCGTGGGAATACAAACGGAACTAGGTGAACTATAGGTTTAGTTGCTTGGTATCAACTATACGAAGTTAGGTGTAATTTTGTGTAGCGGTTTAATCCTGAGAGTATTCAATTCTGGACAAGGTCCCGGGGTTTTTCTGCATTTGTGGTTTCCTCGTTAACAAAATCTTGTTGTGTCATTTACTTTATATTTCCGCATTATAATTGTTTTATTATAATTAAAGTAAATTACACAAACGTTAATTCCTATTTACTTGATAAGCAATCCTATTGTGTTTGGTTAAGTCCGAACCTTTGTATCAAGTAAACATACTACGTTGTTGTATTGTCTCGATCTCGTATCCATAGACGATCACACGAAGTGTGAACCGATTAGTTGTATTGTCTCGACTCAGTCCATAAACAAATCACTTTCGGAGAAAGGACTTATAGGTAGGAAAAGTTTTAGCTTGAGGTATATTTGGGTACCCTCGCCTTTTTCAGGAATAGCGTGCAGATGCCAAGTACAATCTGCATCCCTACCACACTTTGTTGTGAACCTAAGTCTATCATTCTTAAGCTTTGCAATTGTATAACCAGACTTGCTGCCATATTTGTCGACAGCTAAGCGCACCTCTTCAACACCACCATGAAATACTTGACCAACACCTCTAAAAATATCCTCCCAACCATTAGACAAAAGAGGTTTTAATACCTCATGACCTTCCGTCAGGTATTTAATCTTTGAAGTCTAAGTGAACCCACTACATGATTCATCGTCACTGAGCGACTGCGTGGAAATACCAGATGAAGAGCTAGAAGCACCACCATTAGAAGCCTCCTCAACGAACAAATCAAAATGTGACAGTTCCTTTGAACAAGTAACAGCAATTGCACCGATGATAGTTTTATCACCATGAATAAATGTTATGCTCCGAGGAGTCAGGTTTCTCCAATAATCACAAACATATATTTTCAAGTTACGCATCATTGTATCTAAAGAAACTTCGAATGGAATACCATCCCCTTTGTAGTACACAACTGCATAACACTTGGAGAGGGCCATACTGAACCTGAAAAATGAACACACACAAACAAAATAGTTCATTCTAACAACTGTTAAGCCTTAACAGTTCATTCTTGGAATGAAGCCTTAACAAAATAGCTTCATTCAATAACATTCTACACAGATAAACAAGCAGCAAACAATACTTCTTCCTTGACAAAAGAAATAGTTCATTCTTGGAATGAAGCCGTTACAGAATGACTTCATTCGTTAACATCCTAACACATAAAATAAGAAGCAGCACTACTTCTTCCTTAACAAATGTAAAGAGTTCATTCTAACAAATGAAGCTGTAACAAAATAGCTTCATTCAATAACATTCTACACAGATAAACAAGCAGCAACACTACTTCTTCTTTAAAAAAAATAAAGAGTTCATTCTAACAAATGAAGCCTTAACAGAATAGCTTCATTCAATAACATTCTACACAGATAAAACAAGCAGCAAACAATACTTCTTCCTTGACAAAGAAAGAGTTCATTCTTGGAATGAAGCCGTTACAGAATGACTTCGTTCATTGAGAAAGAAAGCTGCACCACTACTTCTTCCTTAACAAAAATGTAAAGAGTTCATTCTAACAAATGAAGCCTTAACAGAATGACTACATTCATTTCTTTTAAAATTCAAAAAACAAACTAATCAACAAAAATACTTAGCTGATCCATAGAATTACTTAGCTGATCAGAGAAAACTCACCGGAACACAAGAAGAAATCCAAAATCAACTCCAAAAAAGACTCCAAATCTCCGATTATCAAATCTGTAAATTCCCAAAATCAACTCCAAAATCGAATCAATCTTCAAAAAAGCCTCGAATCAATCTCCAAGAAGCCTCGAATCAATCTTCAAAAGCAAAAATCTCAGTAAAAATCGAATAAGATCTGTAATTTCAAATCAAACTCCGTAATCAAATTAACTCCGTAATCAAATCAGTCTCCATAAGCAAGTTAATCTGCTATAAATCGAATCAATCTTGATTTAATCTGCTATAAATCGAATCAATCTTACAGCAGAAAAAGATTTCGTAAAAAAACCCTAGAAAAAAATTTCTCTGCAGCAACAGAAAAAACGAGGAGAGAGAAAATAAAACTGAAAGTGAAAGTGATTCTTGTTCTTTCCTGGTTATATATGTCGGTCCTAGGACCAAATAATAAAATTTTAGGACTAAACCATAATTTTAGCATGTACAGGGGTATTTTAGTAACATAAAAAGAATATTCCGTGTGGGTGGACAATACCCTAGGACCAAACAATAATTTTTAGGACCAAACTATAATTTATATTTCTAAAAAGGACTAAAGAGACAATTGACTGAGTCAATTGGACTAGACTCTCTCTAATATATTATTACTAGGACTAATAGGTATTTCCTACTTACACGATTGCTAAAGAGATACTAGCTTTGTTAGGGCGGAGTTAAGGGTTGACTAATCCTAGCTCTAGCCCCCTAAAACTTAACTAAAAGTATAAAATTCTCTTTTTTTTCCTATTTTTTTTGTGTATAGCTCACTGAATATTATCAGTTAGTCCACCAAAGTCCTTATATTTTTTTAAATCTTTTTAGCCCCCTTAATATTTTTTTCTGGCTCCGCCACTGATGTAGATGACAAAATATAACATCTACCAAATACTAACAACTGTACAGATCTTATGAGCTAGAGCGCTGAGAGAGAACCTAGGTGGAGGACGGGTTAACGAGTCTTTAGTACGTGCAAGACTTAGAGGGCGTCATATTCCCACAATCACGACCTGAAGACGAAGACTAAACCACATGCAAGATCAGAGTTCTGGAGCCCACAATGAAGATGGAAACCGAAGACACAGCTAGAAGTCAGAACCAAGAGCTCACGACCTAGATTAAGGGCTATGTGACAAGAGAGAACTACCCAGGTCAGAGAGATTGTTCGCGTGGATAATGACGTCATCTCCAGCTAGATTAAGGCGGTTTCAAATTAGAACATGCTTCATGCCTGATAGATACACTAGTATAAATAGCCCGAAAGGTTATACTTGTAAACCAGGTACAATGTACACAACTTTGACTGATCAATAAAGAAATATTTTTCCGTGATTTAGGGACGGGCCTAGAAAGGGGCTAACCCAGGATATTGCCCGTCCCTATTTTTAGCTTAATAAATTTTTTGTGTAGAAATTATTTTTTCAAAATTACTAATTAGCTCACCTCTATTTATAATTAATCCTTATAGTTGTAGCACAAATAATTCTTATCCCAAGATCTTATTTAAAACATGGAACTTTCTTTGTCACATCCATTTACTTTCTCATTTTTCTTCTATAAACCATAAATTCCTTCTTTGTCTGATCACTTTTCGTAATTAAGATTGGAAGTTTTTAATCTAATACTTATCTATTTATCTAGTATTTTATATGCAAATTCCAATTAACCACTAATTATGTAACTCGTTCCAAAATATTTACTGCGACCTTCGGCCGCATTGACAACTAATGAAATTCTAGCCCTACCCTAGGAAGATTTCTGGGTCCGTCCCTGCCGTGATCCTCTCTCTCCTTATTCCTTCGGAATTGACAATATAACTGATAGAGAAGACAATTATCATTCCTTAACAAGTTTCAGAGAACCACCTGAAAGTACCTTAAGTTGATTAGAATCAGTGATCGGCTAATCGGATCATCAGATCTTAACTTTATGTAGGCACGTATACGAAGTCTCTAATCCAGGACGTGAAATATGCATCTTCATTGGAGTTAGAAAAAGCTTTTAACATCTACATTATGATTTAATTATAAAAAAGAAAGATAGATTGTTATCTTGATGTTTGGAAAACCCAAATCTGGGAGAAAATAAGAATTTCTGATAAAATCACTATTTGTTATGCATAAGACGCATTGATATTTAGTTTTTTTTTTTATAGTTTTTAACGTGAAATATATGCGATAAGGTAATCTGTGTAGATCTGAGCATCATACGCATAAATCATCTCTTATCTTGTGTTCGGATCGTAAAATTGTGTTGTTATTTCGATCAGTTATGAATCTCGTTCATGATGAATGTTTGAGCATTTCTGATCTCATCTGCGTGCTTTATCATATTATCTAAGATTTATCATCTAAAATTGAAGAACATTAGTTACGAATCATATGGATCTAGCTTTATCTTATCTTTTTACATCAAGAAAGCACAAAAATACATGATCTGAATTCATCATCACCAAATTGACACATAGATATCATAACTCATGCAGATATAGATTAATCTTATCATCTCGATTTCATCCATGTGTAAATAGTTGCATGATTTCATTATCTCAACATCATTTTCATAAATTGATGCGATTTAAAGAACTGGAATAATTTTTAGAGAAAATATATCAGTAATCGATATCTGGTTATCTCATGATTTATACCTATAATGTTTAATAAGTTTTGAATCTTTTAAAGATTAAAATGTCTGATTTCCGTTGAACATAATTACGACATAAGCATCTATGAAAAAGTCAAGATAGAAATCAACAGAAGTCAGGATACTTTCATATATCTTAATAAAAATAATATATCTGAGTGATAAAATCACGTATTATATTTAGATCTGAAGTTACATTGTGAATTATTGATTTTCATCTAATTTCCTCAATGACTTGTCACAGATCATTATATTACATTCTAGATCTAACTACCAAAACAGTATCTCTGACTACTGCATCCCAAGAAAATCTTTCAGATTTGGGTACAAATAATAGTTACCTAATATCCTAAAAGATTCTCACGAAAAATAGGTACAAACTCTCACATATTTATTGTCACTATGTGTAACACAAACAAATGATGAACTCAACACCAAAAAGAGTATTACCTCTACGACCTGGAGTTACTTCCACGGGTCGGACACCAACACAAGAGGTGATACCTCTAACAAATATAATATCTGAGGTACAAATACCAACTGTCGCACCTCCGATGTAGATAACACCTTCAGGTCGAGCTAGAACCTCAGCTGATCCTCAACCTGAGCCATCTAGTTCAAGAGATGAAACACCGGTCACACCATCCACTGTATTGGGACCAAATGGTCAACCAGTAGCAGTTCTGGTAGGACAAGCAATGACACTTTGCGGAAATACAAACCTCCGCATAACTACACCACTGAATGCATCACTTGTGGTACAAAGTCCACATGACATGTTTCAAGATTTGCTAAGGTCCATCTCAAATATGATTGACAAAGTCAACCATATGACCCGGCCAACACTAGAGATGCCACCACAAAGTCCAACAGTCGTTCCATTATCCTCAAGAGCTAACATACCTCATCACCTGGGACAAGCTTAATGATTCAACCGCAAGAACAATTATGACAACGGTTTGGAAATCAGAGCTCGGTAACAAATCAATATTTGTGAACAACTAGAAAAATTAACTCAGAACCAAATCTGATTGTCCCTACAAGCACTATCCTAGAATCGGTTGATTCTGAATTGGAAAGAATGTTTAAAGAATACGGAGACAGGTTTTGGCTTATGATAAACAAGCCAAGGAGTGACCCAACCCACACATTTAAGGATGGGTGATGTGTTGTAGAATATGATAAAAAGAAGCCCGATTCTCAGACTTATAAAGATTAATTTGATTCTAGATTTAAATTTTAAGATTAAAAATAGCAAATTCAACTGAAAGATGATATCAAGAGTATTGAGAACACTGGGGACAAGATTCCACTATTTACCAATTTTTATGTGATTCAATATTAATAATTATCATGCAATTCGTCCATTCAATTGATTCTTAAGTATTTCCAATAGTATATTTTCAAAATACTAGTTGTTAATCTCAAGCATGGAACATCAAGAGCCCTAAGATAAGCATGCACCATCAAGTGAAAACACAACTAGTTAATAAAAATAATTATTCCAATTTTGATTCAATACAAATAATCATAAAAAGAATTGCAGAAATTAATTAAATAAATGTTACCACATAATTATTGGAAAAACATCTTCCTCCATCGCCTCAGCAAAGGGGTTTAGCTCCTCATATTAATCACTTGCTCAAAATATTGGTTCATAGCTCAAAAGTTGATTAAAGGAAGAAAAAGTGCTAACACAGAGATTTGCAACAGTTATAAGTGTTGCAATTGAACTGTTACAGAAAACGATAAAGAATATTACTATAGAATAAACGACTGCTCTCGGGCGTATTCTATTTTTCGTGTTCTTTACAGCAGTAGCAGTAGCAACAACAATTCCTGCAACTCGATTTTCTCCCTTTGTGGTATTCTAAAGTCTCCCAAACACTTGATGATCCTTCTATGAACTCGAACAACGCTAGATATACACCTCAGCACCTCAAAATCCAGAAAATATCTTTACTTTTCCTCCACGATTTCTTTTTTTGTTATGAGAATTATTTCCATGTCTTTCCTTCTCACGCGTCTGTTGTATGCAGAATTATTCCAACACGTTTCTCCCATACCCCAGAATGTAGCGGCCACACAAAAACCTTCCAAAAATATAGCAAAATCCCGAGATATCTTCTCCACGGGATATACTTCCCCTATTTTATCCAAACTCCACATAGACTCCTTCTTTCTCGAATCCAAATCCATTACCCTCTTTAGTTGATCGTCACAGGTCATTCTCCAACAAAAACAACAAGAAAATCTCGAGCAAATCTCTTGTAATCACTTCCAGAATCCGATATCTTTTTCCATACTCTGTTTTGCTTCACACGAATATCCATCCCAATTCTTCCCAATAAGTCGACCATATCAACCCTGCTTATCCATAACATGCCCAACCAAACTGAATCCAGCTGTTGATGGTGGTTTTTAGCTTAGGGTTAAAATCGTAAAACTGTACAACTAGCATGACGTCACTATAACCATTAGCACATTTATTGAATCGATCAGCATGCCTACGCAAGAATTACAGGGGTACCTTTTTTTTTATACATGGGGTCATGTTCCACGGCAGAACCCTTAACATTGACCGACATCATCTATGCCGAACCCTAATTCTCATGCTACCGCGCCAAGGCATGCCAACCATGCCAGCCGCACCACTGTGCCAATGGCAAACCATGCCAGCCACATCTCAACGCATGCCAACCATGCCGCCGCACCTGCTTTGTTCCAATGGCAAACCATGCCAGCCACATCTCTGCGCCAAGGCATGCCAACCATGCTAGCCCCACCATGCGCCAAGGCATGCCAACCATGCCAGCCGCACCAATGGCAAACCATGCCAGTCGCGCCTACCGCGCCAAGGCATGCCAACCATGTTAGCCGCACCATGCGATAATGGCATGCCAAACCCTTGGCCCCACCATGCCAAGCCAACCACACCTTTCCTTGGCCCCACCATGCCGAGACGTCCGTGCCAAACCCTTGGCCCCACTATTCCAAGCCATCCGCGCCATTTTGCCTTGGCCCCACCATGACGGCCTTCCTCAGGCGGCTACCAAAACGATGGCGTGCAACGATCAACGGCCACCCTTCCATCCTAGATGCAAATCCTAGCCGTCCAAGGTCGCCAAACAACGTATGGTAACCTTTGGCCCAAAACCCTAGTTTTGGCCACGCCAAACCACGCCAAGGCATGCCACATGTGCCAATGGCATGCCAACCGCCTTGCCGCGTCATGCCATGCCGGCCTTCCCTATTGCGGCTACCAAAACGAAGGCGTGCGACGATCAACGGTCACCCTTCCATCCTAGATGCAAATCCTAACCGTCTAAGGTCGCCAAACAACGCATGGAAACCTTTGGCCCAAAACCCTAGTTTTGGCCACGCCAAACCGCGCCAAGGCATGCCATGCCACATGTGCCAATGGCATGCCAACCGCCTTGCTGCGCCATACCATGCCGGCCTTCCCCATGCGGCTACCAAAACGAAGGCGTGCGACGATCAAATGGCCACCCTTCCATCCTAGATGCAAATCCTAGCCGTCCAAGGTCGCCAAACAACGCATGGTAACCTTTGGCCCAAAACCCTAGTTTTGGCCACGCCAAACCGCGCCAAGGTATGCCACATGTGCCAATGGAATGCCAACCGCCTTGCCGCGCCATGCCATACCGGCCTTCCCTATGCGGCTACCAAAACGAAGGCCTGCAACAATCAACTGCCACTTTTTCATCTTAGGTGCAGATCTTAGTTGTCCAAGGTTATACCAGCCAACGCATGAACACCTTTGGCCCTAGTTTAGTCGCGCCTAAACAAAGCCAAAACCCTAACTTTTGGCCGCGCCTAAACTAAGCCATATTAAATCCATACTGATCATACTTTCATGCCACTGGATACCAAACGAAGGGTTGCAATAATCAACAGTTATCTTTCATCTTAAGATGCAAAATCTCGATCGTCGAAGGTCACCACCGAGCCGGCAAGTCTCCCAAGCTCAACTCGTCGGATAACAACAACGTTCTACATGTTTTCCATGAAAACACTCGAGACATCAACGCATGTCACAAACTGGGGGATGCTCATTGGGTATTGGTTTGGCGGTTTACAACGTGCGGCGTACACTACTCCCGTTATAAGAAAGTGTCATAAGGATGAGGCGGTTAGTAAATACAGGGAGTAATGGTGAAACGCTTTCTTTTATGGAACATCAATTCCAGGCATTACCGGTTACCACCTCCTCCCATTTACTCACCCGTTTTCCATTTCTTAATGAGACCAGAGTACGTTTCACTTCGACTTGTATAAATAGGCATTACCTATTTCCACCGAACAACAAGTTCAGGTCAGGAGCATACAACATTCAGAAAAAATTTGCTAGCTCTCCATCTGTGAGATTCCCACTTTCTGATACAAGTCGTAAAACAACTACTCTTCCAGAATCAACTATTATGGTCTCAACACTTTCTTTGCTTCCCTCCCCAAAACCAACCCTTCTCCTTCACTTTGTGACCGAAGCAAGTCTGGAACGACCATTTCTTGGTTTAGGCCGGATTTGTACAGATTGATCTCTCGAATCTAAAGTACTCCCTTGCAGTACATTGTTTAGGGTTTAAATTCGTTTCTCACGCACGCACCCGAAATTACCAAAATCAGCAGAAACCGTTTTCACACTCAAACAATTGGCGACCACAGTGGGGGATTGATCTTTCGGTTACAATGTCAATTTTCGAACATCGATCTCATGCTTCGACCCAAACATCAATATGGTAGAAGCAGGCGACCCGCTCAGGGATCGACGACTCAGTTACCAGACGACCCTATTATCATTCTTGACACGGCGAGGGATGACTAGGGACTGCCTAGAGATCAAAAGCGAATGATCCAACCAGGGATCGACGACTCGATTATCAGATGAGACGAGTGGGGACTTTCCACAATCACGGTGGTGCTTCCCATAAAACTCGGTCTTACACCCGGAAGGTTCCCTTTTCATCAGGAGACCTGAAAAACCGAGTAAGTCTTACCTAGAAAAGATACATGGTTTGCTATTTCAAGTTTTCACGGGAATGATAAAACCGATAGCCATGTTATGTTTCACCCCATGTCATCTAACAATACACGGTTCCATGGTTTTCCTGGGATGTTTGCATCACTTGCAATCGTAACCAAGACAACATCATTCCCAAAACAATCCATTCCAAAACAATTCATTTCAAAAGAATAATCCAAAACCCTCAAGGTAACATTTGTCTATCAACCCAAGAAATCAAAACCATAAACTAGGCATTTCATTTGCCAAAAAAAAAAAAAAACCTAAAAATAAGAAGTTCAGAAGACAGAAATGCATTCAAGGAAAGTTTTTCAACAATGGCTTGCTCTTCTTAGCGAGAGCCTCCTTCGTGCTTTGGAGAGCCGCCCTTTTCAACTTCAGCTTCCTGGACAATTTCTCGACTTCTGCTTCCTGCTTCTTCACCATATCCGCAGAAGGACCTTCGACTGTTTCGACCAGCAACTTTTCAACCTCAGAGAAACCTTCAACGAACCAAGGAACATTGAATTCAAAGTTTACACACATGTCACAATGGAACCTCCAGCTCGAGATTACATCTTCAGAAACAGTATGACCGGTCACGTTGCACATGTCGTCAATCGAAGACAAAGCTTCCTCCACCCTCTTAACCAACGCAAATTGACTAGTAATTTTCTTGGTCGTGGTGATATGTCCGTATCTTTTCCATATCTTGGTGTATAGTGCCGTATACTTGGCCGGCACACTAAAGCCCCCGATTAGCACGTGATCCGGATAAGGAACCAGGTATGGAGGAGCGAAGGTGGCGCCCACAACTGAATCAGCAACCGGCAAGGGACCCTAACTACAATTTCGCCAGCAACCCCTGGAGTACTCTCCACCACTTGAGTCGTGACAACGTCTTCAGGATGATGAACTTCAATGTCCAAGTCACTAACCGGCACGGTTTCGTAATTGGAGGTATGGCTACATCTTCACTGTGGCGGTTTTCTACTTCAAGGCCATCCCCGGGAACGGTTTCCTCCTGGGATATCAAGATTTGGTTTTACTCAAAAAAAAAAAAAAAAAAGAGGAAGGTGAGAGAGGAAGAGGAAAGAAAGAAAATGGAAGGCTCACCAATTCACTTTCGGACTCACTGGAAGGAGATTCAACGCTGCTACCAGAAAAACTATCCTCCCCGTCGCTAGACTCCGAACTTTCTTCCTTCTCGGATCCCCCTTCACCATGGGTAGGTTCAGCATCGCCGCCTTCCGTATCAAGAGACGTTGTCTTCTGACTACGTGCAAGTTTGGTAAAGGCATTCAAACTACTGAGACCCTGGGCAAGACGCAAAGACAGACGCTCAGAAATGAGACAAAAATATACGTAATCCAACTAAATCAGGAAGAAAATTATACGTACTCGCATATTGGAAGAACTAAAAGTCGGAAGAGCCGTCGAACCCGACTGAAAACCACCAGCACGGCTTTAGACCTCCGCTCATTCGCTTTGGGACTGTCCGCATCCGGGCTAGTGGACTTTCGCTTGGGCGAAGAAGGATCCCTCAGCAGTGGATGCTCCGGTAAAACCGTATGAGAAGGCTTACCGCAACGGTTTTCTACCACATCATTCACGAATCCATGGATAACGAGAAACTCATCCTGCCAAAATATGTTATATTTGGAGGTTGTAGATGGATTTCGTTCCGCAAGCAGAAAATGCAAACTTTTACCCGGCACAAGAACACTACCATCGAGAACAATTGGCAACGGGACTTTTGGAACAACCGGCTGACGAACGAGTGGGAACCCTTGGTCAAAACCCATATGCCGAGTGATGCGTGTCGTAGGTGCAATCAAATTAATTAATGTTTCCACTCAATTAAAAATAATATAATGGAAGTCAAGTTCGTTCCCACGAGGAGCAAGAGATTCTAGTTGTAAAAATTGTCACGAAAGGGGGGTGTAAAAAGCAAAAGAAAATAAACAAAGCAATTAAAAGATAAAGTTGAAATCAATAAGAGAGACAAGATCAAGGAATCCTTCTTCGTTGCAAAACAATGATTAAAGTTACGTTCTTTTCTACTTGTTATTAGTCACAGATTATCACCAACCGTAGGATAGCAGATCCGCTTAGCTAGCCCCAAAATCCCTTATTTCACTGAGTAACAAGTCCGCTTAGTTATCAGATTCTATTCAAAAGAACCACCTTGAGGTCCGCTTACAAGATGTAATTCCCTGAATGCATTAAGATTTATGAATTTAGGTTTAGTACTAGTAGTTAAACTCGGTTCGCTTGGTTCACTTTCTAGCGTTGTTTCTACACACAATTGCTCCACGGAATCCCTCCGCAAGGTCTTGTGTTTTCTACTTGTGTAAAGTGTCGAGAACGATTACGTATTCCCTAACTTATACTAGATATAGATCAATTAACAAATCAATTTAGCGTGCACTCCAAACAATCTATCAATCAATCATGAATGAATAAACATTCCTATTAGTAAAAACAATCGATAATCATGTGAAAAATCTCAAGATAGAATTGAAACAAAACTCAAATCATATGTTAAGAACTAGGAATTCATCCTCAATCAATAATAAAATTAGCTACTCATGTTTTTGAAATTCACACAAATAATAATAATTAAAAGGAGAATTTTTAAGTTCACACAAATAATTAAGAAGAAGAATTTTTGAAAACAAAAACACAAGTGTTGTGTGTGTAGAGAAGTGTGTAAAAGATGTAGAAAACTTCTCTATTTATAGGCTTCAATATTCTCCAAATCTTCTAAGGAATAGAATCCTTTTCCTTTAGCAATTCAATTTCCAAATTCAAGTCTTTCTCTTCTTCCATCTTCTCTTTCCAAATTTGAGCCCAATTCTCCATCCAATTCCTAGTCCAAGTCTTCACACCCATGAGAGAAATCCATAGAAAATTCTGGAATTTTTGCTCACCGGAAAACTGGTATTATGGCCGGAATCCGACCGGAATAGTCGCCGCCGGCCACCTGGAAAATTTCTCCGTCAGTAGAATATTCGACGGAATATTCCGTCGGTCCACCGTTAGGACTAACGGTCAAACCGTCAGTCAACGGTCAAGGGAAAGGAATGAGTCGGTCATCGAGTCAGCAACAGTCATTGCTAACTCGGTGATCGGGTCTTGCATTGACTCGAGTACTTCACGCCGAGATGGCCATGCCTTTCTCGTCTCAGTAACTTCTCTTCTCGGCCAAGATGGTGTGCTAACCGCAATCGCACTTAGATCATTCTTCACATCTCAGCTGCTTTCAAACCAAATCATTCTCAAACCAACAAGCCCATTCATTCTATTGCAGGTGTAATACTGGAGCTTCATACCCTGCAACTTCCTTAGCTACCAGTTGATACATCCACCAATGCCACTCTACCCACTGCAATCTCAAGAAGCTAACAACATCAAACCAAAACCTCAGTCTCCATTCCTAACTGCAGCTGCATCAACCATGCCAACACCTGCAATGTCACTGGGTTCAAGCCATCCATGTAACCTAACAAGCATTCATCTATTTGGCTCAACTGCATCATTCAATCACTCCATTTGCAGTAGCAAAGTCCCCTTCTATTCTTCTATGTGATCTTTACAGCACCTTGACTACCAAAGTCCATTCAAGCTCGCCTGCAACTCTTGAATCCATCTGAACTCCTTAGCAAAGAACCCATGAAAATCCTCGCACCACCACGCAGCTAAACTACAACTGCATAATTCACAACAACAACTCACCACCATTGCTCATCATTCAACTCCTTATTCTCCCCAAATCATTCACACAATTTCAACCACAGGGCCTTCTACATAGCAGCAGCTTCTCATAAAACAAAGGTAGTGACACCATTCCATCTCTCATCTATCGCAACCATCTCAAGCACCAGCAGCTTCTTTAGCTCATCTGAATCCTTAATCAAATCCTCATCTCAGTACCATCACCAATTGCAGAATCATCATTATCAATTCAACAACAGAACTGACCCAAATCCATTTCAACCTTCCCTGAGACCCAGTCCATTTCAACCTCAGTAGCTTCATAATACCCATTTGCAATGAGAACCCATTCTTGCTTCTCAACCTGCGATTTCATCAATTAAACCCAGTCACCACCATTACCAACAGCTTCTCGATCTTAACCCTCAACAATTGAATTCCTCACCAGAGTCACTCATCTTCATATTCAGAGCAACATCATCTCTCGCTGCCAGATTCAGACTTGAATCAATCCCTAATTTCTTCCTCTCTGTTGAGCCAATCAATACTAATCGAAGCAACATCATCATCACTAACAGCTCTCGGCTTCAACAGTTGGAGATTCTCACAGAAACCCCATCTCTCTTTTAGCTTCATCAATTCTCCCTGTTCGTTAATCGACCTGTTCTCTCAATCGATTCACAGATCCATCTTCACCAGCAGATTCAACTTCTCAATTTCTCGTTCTCAATCACCTCACAGCTCAACCTCAACAGAACCACCTTCATCTCCAATTTCTTCTCCGATAGCAAATAACCGATCCAAACCCATCTTCATTCTTTCTCCAGTAGCGTCGTCATCGCCATCTCTATTTTATCAATTTCCCGATTGGTCTGTCGAATTTAGCAAATGGCTGCTGCTTTCATTTCTTCTCAATTCCAATTTTACCAATGATTGGAATGAATGAGAGACGATTCTCAAAGTTAGGCTTATAAATTGGGGATGGTTATTTGCACCCTGGTATTGCTGATAAGGGTTAACCAAGTTTCTAGCCCCTTATCCTCAGCTGGTCTATCTTTAGCACTCCTCCGAATAGAGTTGCCCCTTAACCTTGACTGGGCTCCGAATAGTGTTCACCCCTGAAATGACAATTTTGCCCTTTTGGCTCAAATTGGGTGATTTCTTCTTCTTTTTCTCCGTGCGACTCCATAGTAGCTATAAAACTCAAAACAAACGTGAAATACATAATTTACAAGAAAAATAGCAAACAAAGCATAAACTACTAGATAGTAAATTAGGTGTATTCTACTGATATTGTAAGAGACTTCTTTGCAAGATCCTCGAAAGAAATACGGCACATGACCGGGCGTGCAGCTTCGCATGAACTCCATCTCTCCAACACTCATATCCTCTTTATCAGAAGACAAAGACATGCTTGGAGCAGGAGCAAAGGTACTGATCTGAGTTATGGACGCATGCACCGGAGCCCATGGACGAAAATTAACCATGTGCGAGTTGTCAAGAAATCCAACCAGGTTCGAACCAATCTTTGGGCGCCTATTCAAACAGCGCAGTATCCTAGAGCCACTCCAAGACTCGGGAAATATGGCCAACGGTTTTGGAGCATACCTTTCGAAGTGCTCCTACAGCCACGCTTGGAGAAAGGCGGCATGAATATACGAATCCACTTTCATGTAGCCATTTAAAGCGCACATGTCCGCAACCAGCTGATCCAAGTGTGTGTACAGAGAACCAAGAAACAAGCCGCCAATAGGGAGAACGACACCTTTTGCCAATTTTATGGAAAAATTGATAAGTTCATGTCTTATCTCCTTCTTACCCGAGCCGTCATCAAAAATATCTCTGGATAACCAAAGAGCCAAGAACACCGCAACATGAAGCGTAATATTCTTCTGATTCGGCTCCAACTCATCAGGAAACCACTGAGACACCCACCAGCCATAGAAGCACCTCGTAATTGTTTTCTTTCCGAACGAATCCTTTTGATTTCGCGACCAGAGCGGCGCGCATTTCTTCTTCATCTACAGACAATTTGACATCAAGGTTTCCTATTACTGCAATGGGACGAACAATACAATTGAATTTGTGGAAGATTGAGAAAGTGTCTCTAAACTAAGGTAAATAGAATACTGGGAAGAACACCACGCACTATAAGGAGATAGTCATTTCACCCCACCTGCATATGGCCGTGTGGGTGTCCGGACACCATCTGGAAATAAAAGCAACCAAGCCTGGAATATCTTTCCTAATTTGAAGCACTGCGGAAGCCGCGACAACATCAATGATCTGCGCCTTGGTCAAACTGGCTTTTACACATTCCTGGCTCATCATGAATCGCATCCATTTCTCAAAGGGACGCAACGGACTCAATGAGATTTTAAAGTCGATAGGATAAGCATGATACTCTTTCCTCTGAAGACAAAACCTTATTACACCTCCTGGCCGAACCGACCGGGCCTCTCCTTCACTTTCCGGACCAGTCAGAAAAATCGACACATACTTGGGATGGTTTCTCCTGATCGTGGCGGATGCTATAAAGAACTCATCATCTATGTTTTCCTTGGAATTGCCAACGTCTTTCGGTACGACATAACTTTTCTCAAATGACATCCTAGCGAAAATTCTCTCACGTTACTTCCACTTCCGAAACAACTACAATGGAACAATACGAAGAGAAATTACTACGGAAAGTGCATGGAAATTATTTTATCAGACACGGGAGATCCATCCTGGAGGTAGGCCAATTTGTTTCAAAATCACAATACGTATAGGTAAAGAAATGGGGACTGACAGACCCTGCATCACCACCTCATGCTAAGGCCGTACCCTGCAGCGGGAAATTTGCGCTCGGCCAAGGAGGCGCGCCCCACCATGGGAACCATACACACGGCCACACCAGGAAAAGGAGTAAAGCATAGAAACTAGGTTTTCATAATAAGGGAATGACAGTTACCAGCTCATGCATGCCTACTTTGCACAATAAATTGAGGCGGTCAACATTGCTACGGTATTCACGCCTAAATGCTACTACAGGTTCGTGCAAAGCATACCTACGGCTAGGATTCATGCCAACACAGAAGGACAATATTTTCTACAAGATCATGAAAAGGTACGCCTGCAGCTAGGGTTTGCACTAACACAAGAAAACAAGAAAAAAACAAGTTAAAGAGGAAGTGTTGGAAGACATACCTGGGATTCGCTCGTCCGCTCTACTGTTACCACACGTCCGGAGTAAAAAAATAATAATAATAATAATAAAGGTGTGAAATAAAAGGAGAGGCCGGCCCCTTTTATAGGCGTGATTTTTGGGAGTTTGAATAAGGAAAAAACTTCCTATTTGAGTCAAGTAATGAAAAGAGGCAACCGGGCCCGCGAAGACAAATCACCATGCCAAGCCGTCCGCACCATGCCTTGGCCCCATCACGCCAAGCCGTCCGCGCATGCCTTGCCTCACCAAACCGCGCCTTGCCATGGACGCATCATGCCAAACCGTCCACGCATGCTTCGCCTCACCAAACCATGTCATGCCTTACACCACCGTCCGCGCCATGCTTGCCTCGCCAAACCGTGTCATGCCTTGCACCACTATCCGCACCATGCCTTGGCCCCACCACGCCAAGCCGTCCGCGCCCTGACTTGCCGCGCCAACACCAACAACTCGCCGAGCCAGCGTCACGATGTTCCCTAACCCAGCCAAGATGATGCATAGACAGACTAAGCCAACGATCTTCATCTCACCTCTTCACGGTCTACACCACAAATAGAATCTATGCAAGGCTGCCAAACACGGGGATCATGAACTCTCCTTACCTCTCGAAAAAGGTTAGTCGGACCTTCCTGACCATCTTTTCACGACTTGTTGTTTTGATTTTTGTCCAGGCCTGTCACCATCTTATGCTTACCTCGCAACGATGCTCCCGTTCTGAGCTAAGCAGGGGACTTAATGTTGATGGTGGTTTTTAGCTTAGGGTTAAAATCGTAAATCTGTACAACTGACATGACGTTACTATGACCATTAGCACATTTATTGAATCGATCAGCATGCCTACGCAAGAATTACCGGGGTACCTTTTTATTTTACATGGGTCATGTTCCACGGCAGAACCCTTAACATTGACCGACATCATCTATGCCAAACCCTAATTCTCATGCTACCGCGCCAAGGCATGCCAACCATGCCAACCGCACCGCTGTGCCAATGGCAAACCATGCCAGCCACATCTCCGCGACAAGGCATGCCAACCATGCCAGCCGCACCAATGGCAAACCATGCCAGCCGCGTCTACCGCGCCAAGGCATGCCAACCATGTTAGCCGCACCATGCGCCAATGGCATGCCAAACCCTTGGCCCCACCATGCCAACCGCACCTTTCCTTGGCCCCACCATGCCAAGTCAACCGCACCTTGCCTTGGCCCTACCATGCCAAGCCGCACCACTGTGCCAATGGAAAACCATGCCAGCCACATCTCCGCGCCAAGACATGCCAACCATGCTAGCCCCACCATGCGCCAAGGCATGCCAACCATGCCAGCCGCACCAATGGCAAACCATGCCAGCCGCGTCTACCGCGCCAAGGCATGCCAACCATGTTAGCCGCACCATGCGCCAATGGCATGCCAAACCCTTGGCCCCACCATGCCAACCGCACCTTTCCTTGGCCCCACCATGCCAAGTCAACCGCACCTTGCCTTGGCCCTACCATGCCAAGCCGTCCGTGTCAATCCCTTGGCCCCACTATGCCAAGCCATCCGCGCCATTTTTCCTTGGCCCCACCATGCCAGCCTTCCCCATGTGGCTACCAAAACGAAGGCGTGCAACGATCAACGGCCACCCTTCCATCCTAGATGCAAATCCTAGCCGTCCAAGGTCGCCAAACAACGCATGGTAACCTTTGGCCCAAAACCCTAGTTTTGGCCACGCCAAACCGCGCCAAGGTATGCCACATGTGCCAATGGCATGCCAACCGCCTTGACGCGCCATGCCATGCCGGCCTTCCCCATTGCGGCTACCAAAACGAAGGCGTGCGACGATGAATGGCCACCCTTCCATCCTAGATGCAAATCCTAGCCGTCCAAGTTCGCCAAACAACGCATGGTAACCTTTGGCCCAAAACCCTAGTTTTGGCCACGCCAAACCGCGCCAAGGCATGCCATGCCACATGTGCCAATGGCATGCCAACCGCCTTGCCGCGCCATACCATGCCGGCCTTCCCCATGCGGCTACCAAAACGAAGGCGTGCGACGATCAAACGGCCACCCTTCCATCCTAGATGCAAATCCTAGCCGTCCAAGGTCGCCAAACAACGCATGGTAACCTTTGGCCCAAAACCCTAGTTTTGTCCACGCCAAACCGCGCCAAGGCATGCCACATGTGCCAATGGCATGCCAACCGCCTTGCCCCGCCATGCCATACCGGCCTTCCCTATGCGGCTACCAAAACGAAGGCCTGCAACAATCAACGACCACTTTTTCATCTAAGGTGCATATCTTAGCCATCCAAGGTTACCAACCAACGCATGGCAACCTTTCCCCTAGTTTAGTCGCGCCTAAACAAAGCCAAAACCCTAACTTTTGGCCGCGCCTAAACTAAGCCATATTAAAGCCATACTGATCATGCTTTCATGCCACTGGCTACCAAACGAAGGGTTTCAATAATCAACGGCTATCTTTTCTCTTAAGATGCAAAATATCGACCGTCGAAGGTCACAACCGAGCCGGCAAGTCTCCCAAGCTCAAATCGCCGGACAACAACAACGTGCTACATGTTTTCCACGAAAACACTCGAGACATCAACGCATGTCACAAACTGGGGGATGCTCATTGGGTATTGGTTTGGCGGTTTACAGCGTGCGGCGTACACAAAGCCCGTTATAAGAAAGTGTCATAAGGATGAGGTGGTTAGTAAATACAGGGAGTAATGGTGAAACGCTTTCTTTTATGGAACATCAATTCCAGGCGTTACCGGTTACCACCTCCTTCCATTTACTCACACGTTTTCCATTTCTTAATGAGACCAGAGTACGTTTCACTTCGACTTGTATAAATAGGCATTACTTATTTCCACCGAACAAAAAGTTCAGGTCAGGAGCATACAACACTCAGAAAACATTTGCTAGCTCTCCATCTATGAGCTTCCCACTTTCTGATACAAGTCGTAAAACAACTACTCTTCCAGAATCAACTATTCTGGTCTCAACACTTTCTTCGCTTCCCACCCGAAAACCTACTCTTCTCCTTCACTTTGTGACCGAAGCAAGTCTGGAACGACCATTTCTTGGTTTAGGCCGGATTTGTACAGATTGATCTCTCGAATCTAAAGTACTCCCTTGCAGTACATTGTTTAGGGTTTAAATTCGTTTCTCACCCACACACCCGAAATTACCAAAATTAGCAGAAATCGTTTTCACCCTCAAACACTAGCGAATGAATCTCCTTTAATCGTGCCAAAAAATCCAACCCTAATTTTGCACCTTGAAGAACAATTTTCCCGCCATTTTTCTTTTCAATCTGTTTGCTTCAAATTAACATTCTAACCAATTTTGATCCAATCAAACGACCATACCAGGCCTGTTTAGGCTTAAGGAAGATATACATTCAATTTCAGCGCTTTAGTCTCAGTGAAACCCCTTCAATTATCAAACCCTAATTCTGCCCTAATTTTTCCCGCCAAATTTCGAAATTCAAACAAAGAATATGACTGCCCCTTATCCAAATCCGGTGTCCCTTTAGCAATATGGGATGCATTTAGCAATTCCTGGGGTGCGAATAGCAATTTATGGGGTACAAAGAGTAATTTTGGGTTGTAAATAGTGAAAACTCCTGGGGTGCCTTTATCAAATCCCCTGGGTGCCTTTAACACTTTTCTGGGGTGCCTTTAGTAATTCCTCCGGGGGTGCAAATACCACTTTTCGAGCCAATCTTTCCGCAAAAGCTTGTTTCTCCAAAAACACCTTCAAAGACATAAAATACCATAATAAGTACAAAAATGAGCACTAACAAAATAGATAATTGAGATCAAATCAGACACAAAAATGTGTCTATCGGATACCCCCAAACTTATAATTTGCTAGTCCTCGAGCAAATCTAATTTACAAATATAATCCTAACTCACTGTCGCAGGCATCGCGATTGCACTTTGCGTGTGGAACAAGCCTTTGAACACCCAGGTGACCCTAGTGGCCGAGTTATAGTCTCGGGAGGGTTTATAAGAGGTGAACCCACAAAACGTTTTACTCAAAACCCTAGCTATCTATGCAGAACCTTGGAACGGCACTAAACAATATCCTTGGTTGGCATTAGGGGTGCCAACGGGTCCTATCGGGTATAGGTAGTATACTACCCGGAACCGGACCTTATTATTTCTTCTGGTTCCGAGTTCGGGTTCTAAGTTTATGGACCCAGAACCGGACCCGATTAAATAGTCGGGTACCCGTCGGTTCCGGGTATCAAACGGGTATTTTACACAAGAAGATAGAACCACGGAAATTGCTTCACCAGTTGAACAATTCATCCTCTCTCAAATCTCGAAATAATTCTATAACCCTCTCATGGAATCCACATCGTTTATGTACGGATATAAATGACTTCCATGTAAAGAAATGTGGTTCTACAGCTTGTCGTGTCATCACCACAACACCAACAGAATCAAAATGGGGAAGGATCCGTTGACATGGTTATAATGACATAATCCGTTGACATGGTTATCATTTTTTCTGCCAAACCCAACCGGCAATGAATTTAAAGCTAATATTCTGGCGACATGTTCCTCGTATAAAACTCTACATTCCTACTAAAAATGAGAGAATTACAAAATACGAAACTTCACCATCCACATATTTTAATTTCAACCTTTAATCTTCAACGGTTGATATTCAAAATGGTAGATGGTGGTCTTATACATCTCTGAATGATCTCATTTTTGGTGGGAGTGTAGAGACTTATAAGAAGAACATGTCCAACAGCTAAAATCAAGAAAATTATGCGCAAAAACATAGTATTCCAAGAAACATGAGTTTTGTGAGTCATTTTTATCAAACACCTTAGTCGCGTCCTCCATTAATCCCATTTTACCATATTCATATGAATCAAATCATTCCCAACATAAATACTAAATTGATATCCTGAAACCAATACAAGCCCGTGGATAGCTTTACACAATTAGAATCACGCATCGAATAACAAGCTATACAAGTGGGAAAGTAAACCCATCACTAGAAACACCTGAATTCGCATTCGAATGTAAAGATTAATGGCTTCTTCATCAAACCAATGTGTTTATTAGCTCTTAAGATCGAATTCCATAATGACAACATTGACAAGTCCGATTTATAGTCAATGGGTATGTTATGAAACACTTTTTTTGCTTCATCAAGAAACCCCAGTTGTGAATAACTTGAAATAAGTTCTGGGAATAAAAATCCAGATTGCTTTGTTCCTGAATGAATGATTTTTGCATGAATTTCTTTGGTTTGCACTTTGTGAGAAGGTAAGATAATAAATCAAGAAACTCAAAGTTGTAGTCATGATACTCTGTTTGCATAAAAATCGAACCCAGACCAGTGGGAAGAACAAAAGAAGTTAAGTTTTTATGGCATCACACTAGATTATGCCGGGTACCCGGGAACCGCGGGTACCCGACGGATAGACCCGATATGGACCCGAAACTTACCGGTTCCTTATTGGGTCTACCCGCCGGGTACCAAAACTACTAATGGGTCTAAAGTTAGGACCCGGACCGGACCCGGAAGAACCGGGTCCAGTTCGGTTCCGGGTAATCGGGTACCCGTTCGCAGCCCTAATTGGCATACTCTCATTGACTACAGGAGGAAATATTGATGCGAATCCAATTCATATATAAGTCACAGAGCTCTACTCAGATAGTCGCATCTATATTCGGAATCAAACAAATCACATGAATAGATTAAGAAGATGGATATAGAGAAAAACGTAGATGGTTTACGATGTTGACTAAGGTGAACGGTGTTTCCCATATCTGTCTTAAGGCCACTGCCATGATGAACTTATCATAATGGACTAAGATACTGGTCTGAACTAATATTAACACATCTGGCATATACAAGGGAACCAGTGGTCCATAATCCTAATTCTAGATCAACTCCGCTAGCATACAAGGGAACCAACGGTCGATTTTATTGAACAATTTATTCCGGTTGGTCTGATGGTCTGGTCTAATAATTTATTTTTTTTTCATTTTCACTTTTTTCATTTTTCAATTTTTTCAATTTTTTTTTTTTTGGTAACTCAATGACTCTACTTCATCCCAGCAGTGGTAACAATTTCGATGCGTCTGCCCTGCCAAATCACTTAGAGAACATATAAGTTTTCAAGAAAATAAAATAAAAACACAAAGTAATAAGGACTCAACGAGATATGGCAAAACTACAATGTTATTTCTAACACTTGAGCTCTATGCTTTTATTAATAGACTCTATTTTTGGGTTCCTCGACTCCTACAACCAAGATGCTTTCATCCACTTAGATTGGTTAGTGATATCCTTAATTGGCACAAATTTCTAGGCTTTGGAGTTCATTTATTGCAACTAAAAGCTAACAAAAAGTTTCCTCCCCTACCCCCCAAATTGGTTCAGAAAGGTGAACAAATGGAGCACATCCTCATCCAAAGTTTCTGTCAACACAACTGAGTTTATCTTGGACGCCCAATTGGGCTTCATATGAGTGTCTCGATAAACAGATTCTTCCGAACTATGGGTTTCTAATTCCTGGATTTCCTCCTGGACAGTATCAGGAGGATCGGGTTGTGGAGTCGGAAGAGACTCAAGTAATACCTCAGGCACACTAGGCTCGAGTCCCAAGTTAGGGACTTCTAATAGGGATATTTGACCATCATCACCCCCAAACTTAGGGTAATTAGTATTTTCATAAAGACCTCTAATTGTTGCTTCAATTTCTGGATCCTCATGGTTTTTAAAATACTCAAGAGCTTCTTCGAGTTTTACAGTTTGGTTACCTATCTGACTTAAGAGAATTGTCTCTTCAAATTCATCCAAAAAATTACCAAATAAAGTGTCTTCCCAATTATCCTGAACTACAATGCTAATCATATTCACTTCCTCTGAGTCATCAGAAGGTTTCTAGTAACATTAAAGACATTTAGTTCAGTGATCATAGTACCAAAGGATATGTCCATAAGTCCGGTGCTACAGTTGATGATAGCGTTAGCTGTGGCTAAAAATGGGCGACCTAAAATCACCGGTATTTGAGCACTGGGATCCTGAACAGGCTGAGTATCTAGAATAACGAGATCCACTGGATAAATAAACTTATCAACCTCAATCAGAACATCCTCTATGACACCACGAGGTACTTTGACAGACTTATCAGCTAATTGTAGGGTCGTTTTGGTCGGTTTGAACTTACCAAGACCTAGCTGGTTGTAAACATGATATGTGAGTAAGTTAACTGTCATGCCCCAACTCTTAAACCTACTTAGCTATTATGCAACCGAATTGAAGCATCAAATCCAGATTATCGATCTTAAGAACCATATTTACAAAAAGTTATAACAAACAAACCCAAACTCTCTGATACATTATATTTGAAAGTCTCTCATATTATATGAATATATAAATGTGTTGTTTTATAGAATAAATAAAAAAAATACCTATAATAAAATATACATGACAACACTAGATTCAGTAATGCACTTCAGGCTGATTCTCGGTGTGTTATACTAGCCCGAGCCCTCTCGGTGTGTTATACTAGCCCGATTGAGCATCCGGCACTGACCATATCAGTCCGGATATGATCTGATCGCAGTCATCCAACTCCACAAGCATGATTGGATAACCCAGATCAATTCCATCACCCCCAAGCAGGTATGGAATACACACAGCCGACCCCGCATGGTCGACCATTGGCCTTCGCTTGCCAAGAAACCGTCCATACCAAGCATTATGGACGGAAACCCTAAATTAGGGTTTGCGGCATATTACATGTGCCGCAAAACGGTCTCAACCATCCATCTTCGCAGGTATAGGTGGAGGGTGTAGATGTAGACTCAAAGGGCCCGGAGCATGTCGACACAATCACCATGTGACCGCCTACACACTTGACCAATCGGTCAAAACCAACCATGATTGGTTACAACAAATTCGTCACTTTGAAAGAGCATGGTCGCACGGCTTTGAAAGCCAAAATTAGGGTTCAAGCCATCGCGCGTCCATCTTCTCCGGCACGAATGGAGGGTCACAGATTAGATTGAGCAAGGGTCGGTCACACCAGCATGACCACCGTGAGCCCATCTACCTCTTCATGCGGTCGGCCAAGGCATATCATGCCTGGCCAATCCAAAACGCCCGCTCAAACATGAGTGGTTACACTTCCCAAGTTGCAAATCGATCTCGACCACACAACTTCAGGGACGAATTGGGTGGCTTAGATCACGTTTTCATGGGACGGTGAGACATGGGCGTGAACATCAGCCTACCATCTTCACGCCAAACCAATGGCCAAGACCGACCAAGTCAGGTCATCTTGGAAAACACGCCGGAAAAGGGTATGGTGCGCGACTCCTTGCGGCATCAAACTCCTATCGCAAATCGATCTCAACCACTCAACTTTACCGGTCAAATTGAGTGGCTTAGATCGCGCCTGTTCTTGGGAAAGTGAAGTATGGACGTGCACACCGGCGTGTTGTCTACACACATGCCCGGTCGGTCCTCTTCAAAACCCTTCCCATGCTTGGTTTCGACTAAGCTGAAGAGTGATGCTTGCGCACCTCTTTTAAAAACCTAATTTCATCAACGGTCGCAGATGAGTGTCTCAAACATCATCTCATCCGTCCGACCTCACTTGACTTGGTTATACAACCCCGGTCGGAGTTATTTGGTTAGTGAGGAGTCGTTACCCATCACTTTACCACACCGTAATGCAGTACCTGCATAAAATACACACGATACTTCACAAGTATCGACTTTCTGAATAACGCAGTTATTCAATTCAGCATTACATGCTATCTTTCGTGGATCCACGATCCACATTCCGTGATATCAATCATGTCACAAACTCGGGGATACATACGGGGTATTGGTCGGCGGTTTACAGCGTGCAGCGTGCAACGCGTCATCACAAGAACGTGTTAGGAAGTCATGGACGGTTAGAGATGAACAGAAAAGTGGGCAAGACTGGTCGTGTGTTACCGATACACAACTCCACTAATCCATCATTCCACTACCTCCACTTCCCACGAGAAACGTGAATGAGGCTCAATGACTTGTATAAATAGGTTCTCCGCCCTATTTCCAAGAGGGAAGGAATAACGGAGAACAACACAAGTTCAGACGACAGAAACCAAGTGTTAATACAAAAAACCGTATTCAAACACTCAGAGCCTGCTTGCATCAACCGTAAGCTTGCTCATCTTTCTGTCACAAGTCATAAGCAAGCCAACACCTTCACAATCTCAACACCTTCTTCGCTTCCCTCCCTAAGATCAACCCCATCTCCTTCACTTTGTGACCAAAACAAGTCCTGGAACGGCCATTTCTTGGTTTAGCCGGACTTGCATGGATTGATCTCTCGAATCTACAAGCACTCACCGCATGTGCATTTGTTGAAGGTTTAGATTCATTCCTCATCCACACCCCAAATTACCAAATTCTGCAGGAGTAGTTTTCACCCATCAACAGCAATAAACTACGAAAACGGATATCTTTGCGCGCTCCATTCCTTCTGATTACTGAAACTGAAGTGGGAACGAGTGAGCATATCTTTCCAAAGGGGTGCCCAATGGAAATCACATAACTTTCAAGTAATCACTAACATGCTTCACAGTTCTAGAATGTATTAGTAATTTAAAGAGCAGAAATGAACTAAAGCAGACAGCGATTCATGCATCATGAAGCAAGTGTCATCCTAACCTCGCCTTACTCATTGGAGAAGACGACGCCAGAATAACCCCAATCAGTAATAATAACATCATCCATACAGAGTGGCCATACAAACCATGATTCATAATATTACCATCAAGATCAGAAAGTTAGACAAACAAATATAATGTGCACACGAGTGTTTTTTCCAATTTAATATAATAAATAATATCAAAACGGGGGATGTCGTCATACTAAATAATATACAACTGGGGGATGCCAGCCTACTAAATAAGGTAATAATATCCAATCGGGGGATGTCGGCCTACTAAATAAACTTAATATAAAATATAATAGTTAATCGGGGGGATGCTGACCTACTAAATAATATACAACTGGGGGATGCCAGCCTACTAAATAATATTAAACCAGGGGGATGCTGGCCTACTTTACTTAGCCAGAAGCTGTGGGGAAACCACATACACTTCTAGCAGGGCAAATCATACAATGCATGTCACACAACATACACATTCATTTCACACAAACATGCTCATTAATAAGAACTCATCATGCTCGCAAATAAAAAGAAAGCTTAATGATTGCAAGAAGGTTACAAGAGTTTCACCTAAATTTATGACAAGTTGTGTTCATATCTACCTCGTACAGCTCTATCGGCTCATCAAATTTGTATACATTTGTTGATGGTGGTTTTTAGTTTAGGGCGAAAACTGTAAAAGTCTGTCTACCTGACCCGGCATCAGAAGTAGTAGACTTTGATATGTCTATATTCCGCAAAGAATTTAAAGAATATATCAAAATATGATGAGTGTCTATGCCTCTCTTCATATTGTATTGAAACTCAAGCTCATAGATGAATTTTTCACTAATATAGAGCCTAATGAGTATTTAAGCTCCTAGCTGCATTATTTATTAATGCCGGAGCCTGCTGCATAATAATTTCCTAGATGCATTATTCACTAATGCCGGAGCCTGTTGAGTACCTATTATATATTGTGTTCTTAACTGAACTCTTAATTTTGACATGATATGACGATTAATGTTCATTCTTAGCTGAGTGACATTAATTTCCCGAAGTGTCCAAATTGAGATATGCATGGAGGTACCTGATCAAAGTGCAAGCTGTAAGCTGCGCTGCTTGTAAGAGTAAAAAATTAATAATTTTGTGATTATATACAAAATTCATCTAAATTGATTGATTTTGCGTCAGTTTGCAAAATTTCAATTTTTAACCTAATTTTGTGTCGACCTGCATATATTAGGGTTTTTCCCAAAAATGGAGCCTGCACAATATCTTGATTCCTATTGGTCGAGACCAGTGTAGTTAATCTCGGCCGAGACGGCCGAGATCTCGTCGATTTTCCCGGTTTCGGAAGTTAAGAAGACGAAATGTTATATACCGGCTAGACGATATCCTGACGATTTTTCCGCTTGAATCGGCCGAAAAATCAGCGATATATTGACGAGATTCCTATTTGAGGCAAGGTTATTCAATTCAAAAACTTAAAAATACCCTAAATTAGTGATTGTCAAACACTCAAACTGCTTCGTTAATCATTCATCCCAGGTTCACCTTCATAAAATTACTCTATAATCGGGTTTAATCAGATGAATACCATAAACTAAAAATTCATAAACGAACAATAGAAGAAGAAAGAGAGAGAGATCCTAGGTAGAAAATAGATCAAAGCTTCATCTTCCCTGAATGCAAATAATTTTGGTTAAATACATCTTGAATTGATTTTTGACAATGATGTTGTGAATAGTTTTGTTGTTTGATTAATGAGGTTACTAAATTATCGTTGTCAATGTAGTCAATATCGGATTTCGGTGAATATCGGTTGAACACCGAGATACGATATTTCGGTGAATACCGGTGAAATATCGGCCAATATCGGCGAAATATCGGCCAATACCGGCAATATCGGCATCTCGGTGAAAAACCGAAACCGATATTACATGCGGTATCTCGGCCATCTCGGCCGAGATTAACTACATTCGTTGTTAGTGAAAGAAAAAATATCAGAAACCTGTATAGTGCAGAGATGGCATGATAGACAATTAGGTTCTGTTTATCTTTTCCTTACCACATGTCCACGACTAGTCAACTACCCTTATACATGTGTAACGTGTTTCCGTGTGTTAAGTGGTGCTTTTACTTCACAGTTCTAACATTGTGGTATATCCTCATCTTGGAAATGATGCCCCAAAGTAATATTCAATTTAGAATTAAGTAGAAACATGATATTATTATTTTTTTTGAAGCTTGTGAACCGATTTATTAACTCAAAGTAGAGGTTACATTCCTTGGGTATTTCGTCCCTATTTTGTCTGCATACAAGATATTGGAAAGAAAAGTTGGGCAGTTGTTGTGCCAAATTTTTGTCGAAGCCGATGCTGGATGTGTTATTTGGTGTTCAGCTGCGTGGTTCGCCAGTTCATCAGCCGCCTGATTTCCTTCACGGTAGGTATGTTGTAGTCGCATATGTGGGATTTGTTGCATGAGTTCCTCTATTTCGTCTAGCATAGTTCTTAAGTACCAAGGTTGCGGTTTGTGTTGTTTTTGTGCGACTTGTTAATGGATATTTGTTTCTTAATGTTGTTTCTTGATGAATATTTATTTCTTTTTACTACAAATTGATGGTATTTTATTATGTCTTAACATTTATAAAAATTATATGCGTAAAATTTGGAATCGAGGTTACACCGAAATCTGGAACCGAGATCTCCCCGAGACAACGTTGTACCAATGTCTCGGTCCCGACCGAGACAAACCGAAATCCGAAATCGACTACATTGGTCGAGACTAAACCCAGGTAAGCTAGTAAACTGGCTATCACAAAGCTAGTAGGAGTGAAGTCCTACCAAAAGTTTGAAAGTAGAGAAAAAGGGAAAATGTGGCTAACATGGACTGCCGTAAAAAAGGGACGACCGCGCCACTTGGCCGGTCCATTTTCCCTAGCATGCGCCTCCCATCACCCACCGGCCTTGTTCCATGTTGTTTTCCGTTAGCTCCTCTTTCCAATCGACCAAACTACTTGCTGCTAAATTGTTAGCCAAAGTAAGCTAGTCGCTGCTTTTTATATAAGAAAATAATCTAGACTATCAAAGTCAGTCGCGGAACGATCACGACCACAAGACTTGGCTGGTCGATTCAACGAGCTTGGCCACCTCATGGCGCGACCAAAACAGTTCCATGGTACTCACCGACGGGCCCAATTTTATCTCATCCAATCAAAACTCTCCTAGACCGCAGGCAATGCTTACAATTGCCAGCCAAAGTAGGTTGGTCGAGCGGCTCCAAAAAAGGTTTTAATTAGGTTGAGACTGCCCATGGAAGTCTTAAATCGATCACAGACGTCCAACTTATCCGGCTAAATAGATTCTATTTGGGACGACCAATGGGGTGCCATCGTGATTACCGGTATTCTCTCTCGTATGAGGAACAATTGCCTCGTCCTCAACCTACTCAAATAGCTCCTGGAAGATGCTTAAATTGGGCTGGTCACGCTCCTTATAAAACCTTAAATAAATTCAACGGCAATCAACAACTGCCACAAATCATCTCAACCGCCCAAGTTGACCGGTTGATTCGACCGGCCTAGATGTAATTTGAGCCAACCAATGAGGTGACATGATGACTACCGGTCATCCATTTCCTATGAGGACCGATCACCTCGTCCCTAACCTACACAAACAGCTCTTGGAAGTTGCCCAAAGATGGTTGGTCATGTCCCTTTTTAGACCGTGGAATCTGTGACCGACTCAAACAGGCTCTATACAACGATGCTCCATATGCATCGATTACTTTGAGCTGCTTACTTAAAAGCGATGTGATTGATTTTTTTATAGTTGTAGAAAAAGGTTCGTTTAAGACTTATGAAAGTTTGATTCTAGATTTAAATTTTAATCCTAAAACAACAAATTAAATTAAAATTGTTTTCAAGAGTGGGAGAGACTGGGGCTATGATTCCACTATTTCACCAATTTCCAAAGAGATTTTGATAATTGTACTTATGCAATCTAAACATTCAAGTTGATTCTAATTGTTGCAAAAGTAGATTTTTAGAAGAACAACTGTAAATCGAAAGTATGGGATATCAAAACCCTAGGCTAAGCATATACCATCAATAGAAATCACATTTGTTTATTAAAAATCATTGAATCCATTTTTTTTTCTAAGCAAATAATCATAAAATAAATTGCACAAATTAATAAAATAAAAGTTACCACTTTTTCATTGGCGAAATAGCTTCCTCCGTCGCCCCAGAGAATAAGTTTAGCTAATCATGTTGGAAACATGCTCAAAAGAATTTTTCATTGCTCAAAAAGGTGTTTACAAGGTGAAAAGAGTGAAAAACAAGAGGGCGGTCGCTAACTACAGCTGCTAAAGGTAGACTGCAATCGCTAGATGTCTTTTGCAGCTAAAATTGAAAACGATAACTATTTGTTGTTGTTGAAATTAAGACTGCTTCTGTGACTGTTCTGTATCGGCTTTTTTCTTCGTGTTCTTGGTGCAGCAGCAGACACCAACTTTCCTGCAACTGATTTTTCTCTATTCTCTCCAAAACTCTCAGCAATCTTTGCTCGACCTCCCAGAAACCTATATATACATAACAGGGTCGATAAATCTCGACAAAATCTCTATTTCTTCTCCTCGGATATTTTTTTCCTTCTGCCAAAAACTTCGCAGATTTTCTTTCTTATTTTTGTCGCGTCTTTCCATTTTTCAGCCCAACCTTCTCCGTAATCGATACACTCAAATCTTCAGGGATAATATCTTCCCCTAAATAAGATACAGTTTAACAGATTCCCGAGAATATCACCCTCTTTTATCGAGTATCCCCTTTTTAATCTTCACGCGTGTTGCAGCTTTCAAAAGATCTTCAGGATAATATCAAATCAAAGAAGATTATCTCCTTTCCATTTCCTTCCCACGTAAACTCCCAAGTATATATCAAAAATTCCCGATAATAGCTTTACTTCCCTGTTTTATCAAAATCTCGATTGTCCAGCCAAATCTAGCCGAATCAATCCACTGAACCAACCCTGTTTAGTTAATCCAAGTCCATCCCAGCCAATTTCGGTGATTGAATCTCTCTCGAACTATCCGAAAAATCCAACCCTAATATATGTTCTTTTGCTGCCATTTTTCCCGACACATTTGAAAATTCAAATAAAGAAGATGGAGTCCCCCTTATCCGCCAGCAGAGTCCCTTTAGCAACTGGGGTGGAAATAGTAATCTCTGGGGTGTGCATAGTAAAATTTTTGGGTGCCTTTATAACTTTTCTTGGGTGCTTTCAACGCATTTCTGGGGTGCCTTTAGTAATTTCTCCTGGAGGTCCAAAATGTCACTTTTCGAGCAACTTTTTCCACAAAAGATTATTTCTCCGAAAACACCTTCAAAGACATAAAAACCATAATAAGTACAACAATTGAGCACTAACAATATATAGAATCGAGACAAATCAGTCACAAAAATGTGTCTATCAAATACCCCCAAACCTATTATTTGCTAGTCCTTGAGCAAATTTAATCTAGAAAATAAAATCCTAACTCACTGTTGTAGGCATAGCGATTGCACTTAGCGTGTGCAACAAGCCTTTGAACCCCTAGGTGGCCCTAGTGGCCGAATTATAGTCTCGGGAGGGTTTACTAGAGATATACCCACAAAAACTTTACTCCAGACCCTAGCTATCTACGCAGAACCTTGAAAGGCACAAAGAACCTCCTTGGTTGGCATACTCTCATTGATTACAGGAGGAAGTACCCTGATGCGGAATTCCAATTGTTGTACACGAGTTTTCACTCAAGTATACTAAAATTCATATATAAGTGACAGAGCTCTACTCAGATAGTCGCACTATGGACATCAATATCCGGAATCAAACAAATCACATGAATAGATAAAGAAGATGGAAATAGAGATAGATGGTTGCAAATCGACGTCAATGCCAAGATGAATCCTATGACCTAATGGATTGAGATACTTGTCTTGACTAATATCAACACAACAGGAATATACAAGGGAACCAGCGGTCGATAATCCTAACTCTAGGTCAACACAACTAGCATATACAAGGGTACCAGTGGTCGACTTTATTGAATTTATTCCGGTTGGTCCGATGGTCTGGTCTATTTTTTTTTTTTCATTTTTTTTTTTTTAGTAACTCAATCACTCTATTTCAACCCAAGAGACATCAACATAAAAATTGTGCAAAAAATAAAAACAGAAGTAATAAGATGATTTCAAGATACGATGAAACTACCATGTCATTTCTAACACCTGAGCTTTGTGCTTTTATGAATAGACTCTTTAGATGTTTCCATCTAATCAGATTGGTTCCTCAACTCCTACAACCAAGATGCTTCCATCCACTTAGATTGGTTAGTGCTATCCTTAATAGGCATAAATTTCTAGGCTCCAGAGTTTATTTATTGTAACAAAAAGCTAACAAAAAGTTTTTTCCCCACCCCCAAACTTAAATCTAACATTGTCCTCAATGTTTCTAATTAAAGAACAATACCAAAAGTATAAGTAACACAAGGAATCTGTAAAGAGAGAAGTTAGAAAGATAGTACCTGGATGAAGCGTAACAATCCTTCCACAGAGAATACGGAGAAAAATAAAAATAAAAACCCTAAAAACAAATAGCAAAAATAATATACAATATACAAATACCAAATACCTCGATGGTCAATCAAGGTAAACAGGGTCCTCTAGAGGGACCTCCTCAACATCACCTGTGGGAAAAGGTTCTAAAAAAAGGCTTCAATCTCTAACCGTTAACCTTAGAAGAACTGCTACCATATAGTGTCTCAATTTCCACAGCGCCATGCGGAAAAATAGTACGGACCACAAAAGGACCGGTCCACCGAGATCACAACTTCCAGGGGAATAGATGCAAATGAGTATCATATAAAAGAACTTTTTGTCCTGAAGAAAATGACTTTCTTAAAATATACTTATCATGCACAAGTTTCATTTTGTTCTTATACTCCTTAGCACTATCGTATGCATCTCTACGAATTTCGTCCAACTCATCGAGTTGGAGTTTTCTGTGAGCTCCTGCATTGTCAAGTGAAAAGTTTAGTTGTTTAACTGCCCAATATGTTCTATGTTCTAACTCAACAGGTAAGTGACATGCCTTGCCAAATACTAGACGATAAGGTGACATTCCAATGGGGGCCTTAAACGCAGTACGGTAATCCCATAAGGCATCAGTAATCCTCAATGACCAGTCTTTCCTATTGGGATTAACTGTTTTCTCTAAAATACGCTTAATTTCCCTATTAGAAACCTCTACCTGACCACTAGTCTGTGGGTGATATGGGGTAGCTACTTTGTGTGTAATACCATATTATTTCATTAAAAGTGAAAATGGCCTATTACGAAAGTGTGTTCCTCCATCACTTATTATAGCTCGCGGTGTACCAAAACGTGCAAGTATATTATCTTTCAAAACTGGAGTACGACCATGTGGTCATTTGTTTTACATGGAACCGCCTCAACCCACTTAGACACATAGTCTACAATGACAAGTATGTAAAGATAACCAAAAGAATTAGGGAATGGACCCATAAAATCAATGCCCCACACATCAAAGACCTCAATCACTAAAATAGGGTCCAAAGGCATCATATTTCTATGGGAAATGGTCCCTAACTTCTGGCAGCGCTCACAAGAAACATAATGACTATGGGAGTCTTTAAATAACGAAGGCCAGTAAAATCCACACTGCAATATCTTAGCAGCAGTCTTTTTAGCACTAAAATGACCCCCACATGCATGTTCATGATAAAAGGAGATAATACTAGACTAGACTGATCACTCTCAGACACACATCTCCTAATAATCTGGTCTGGACAATACTTAAAACAGATAAGGATCGTCCCAAAAGAAATGCTTAACCTCGGCTAAAAACCTAGAACGATCTTGCTTACCCCAATGTTGAGGCATTCGACCAGTAACAAGATAATTCACCATATTTGCATACCAAGGTGATTGGGTAACAAAGAAAAATTGTTCATCAGGAAAGTTATCCCTTATAGGAAGGAGATCATCGGGAGAATTAACAACTAGCCTAGACAAGTGGTCTGCTACTACATTTTCTGCACCCTTTTTGTCTCTAATGTCTGGAGACAATTCTTGTAACAAAAGGATCCATCTAATCAATCTAGGTTTGGTATCCTTCTTAGACAAAAGGTATTTTAAAGCAGCATTGATAGGGTGTAGAATACATCCTATTTATTATCTATTGTTTATGCTTTCTTTGTTATTTTTCTTGTAAATTATGTATTTTACGCTTGTTTTGAGTTTTGTAGCTACTTTGGAGTCACACGGAGGAAAAGAAGAAGAAATTACTCTATTTGAGCCAAAAGGGCAAAATTGTCATTTCAGGGGCGAACACTATCTGGAGCCCAGCCAAGGTTAAGAGGCAACTCTCTTTCGGAGGAGTACTTAAGCCAGGCCCGCAGAGGTTAAGGGGTTTCCAAGTAGGATGGCCCTTATCTAACAAGTGGGGTGGTCCCTATCCCTGGGGTGTAACTATCCACCCAAATAACCCTAACTATCTCGAGCTTCTCTTCTATCAATCATTTTTTCCCACACCTAAAATCGAGAGAGAAAAAAAGCAGTCATGGCTGCTGTTACTATTGTTGAGATCGAGAAATTGAAGGTGATGAAATTGGAGCTGGGTTCAGTTGAAGTTAGGGTTTGCTGTTTCTATGAAACAGATGGGTCTGTGGTTGAATCAAGAGAAGAAATTGGTTGTTGCCATTAATGGTGTTGATGAAGCTCGGTGAGAGGAGAACTGAATCAAGAGAAGAAATTAATGATGCTGAATCGAAGATGAGAAAGTAGAGAAGAAGTGTTGTTGTTGAATGAGTAGTTCTATGAATAGAGAGATCTGAGAGATGAGTTAAAATGTTTGATGAACATGGCTGCCGTTAGGGATCGAGACAACCAGGGGTTTCGATGAAATTTAGAGACGGAATTGAAAATGGTTTTCGATCTGAAACTGTTGCAGTCAACATTCAGTGGATTGAGATGATAATGGGGTTGGATTGAATAACAAGATGAAGATGGTTGAAATTTCAACAGAGATGAAGAAATTGATAGGATTTGAGGCTGAATCTGTAACAGAAGATGAAGGATATGCAGTGAGCTACACCAGAATGAAGGAATCGGTGTGTTTGATGCAAATCTGAAATTGGGTGAAGAAATTGATTTGGAATCTGCAATGGGTATGGACTGGGATTTGATTTATGGTTTGGCTAAGGAGGAATCGAGCTTGTTCCTGAGCAGTGATGTTGTACATGGTTGTGATGGAGTTGGATGCAGGGGAATGAATGGGTTTGCTGAAGAGAAGAGATGAAGAGGAAATTGGTGTTTGATGGATGGTACTGCCTCTGCAGCTGTGACAAATGATGCTGCTGCTGCTAACTTGAATGGGTTGTGACTTGAATGGGTGAATGTCTGTCACAGGAAATGCTGCAATAGATGAATGTTAGGCTTGTTATAGGGAAGAAGTAATGGCCTGGACTCGGCCTGAGAATTGTCGTAAAACAGAGGAAACTCTGTCCAAATTGCCGCTCTGGCGAGTCGACTCAGTGAGTCCGATGAACGATCCAGATGATTCTCCGATCCAACTCAATGAGTAAGCCGAATCAGAAGCTGACTAGAAGCTGACTCCTCCTTCCCTTGACCCGGCTGACTAACGAAGACCGTCAGTTTGACCGTTAACTCTAACGGCATCTAAACGGAATATTCCGTCAACGGAAAGAATCTCAGACGACCGGCGGTGCCTTTTCCGGCCGGATTCCGGCCATAATACCAGCTTTCCGGTGACCAAAATTACAGATTTTTGTGTGGATTACTCTCATGGGTGTGAAGACTTGGACTTGGAATTGGATGGAGAATTTGGTTCAAATTTGGAAAGAGAAGATGGAAGATTTGAGAAAGGCTTGGACTTGGAAATTGAATTGCTAAAGGAAAGGGGTTCTATTCCTTGGAAGATTTGGAGAATATTGAAGCCTATAAATAGAGAAGTTCTCTACATATCTTTTACACACCTCTTTACACACACAACACTTGTGTTTTTGCTTGCTTTTGAAAATTCTTCTTTTTAATTATTTGTGTGAACTTGAAAAATTCTCCCTTTAATTATTTGTGTGAATTTCAAAGACATGAGTAGCTAATTTTATTATTGATTGAGGATGAATTCCTAGTTCTTAATACATGATTTGAGTTTTGTTTCAATTCTATCTTGAAGTTTTTCACATGATTATCGTTTGTTTTTACTAATAGGAATGTTTATTCATTCATGATTGATTGATAGATTGTTTAGAGTGCACGCTAAATTGATTTGTTAATTTGATCTAAAGCTAGTGAAATTTAGGGGATAAGTAATCGTTTCTTGACTCTTTACATAAGTAGCAAACACGAGACCTTGCGGAGGGATTCCGTGGAGCAATTGTGTGTGAAAACAACGTTAGCAAGTAGACCTTGATCTAAGAGTCTAACTACTAATATTGACCTAATAAGTTCATAAATCTTAATGTGTTTATTTAAATTACATCTAGAGTGATCTACTACTAGGTGGTTTGGTAAATAGAATCCGGTAGTCGAGAACTTCCGTATCCGGTGATACAAGGGATTTAGGGGTTTAGCACTGATCTAGCTGCTTTACCTACGGTTGGTGATAATTTGTGACTAATAACAAGTAGAAAAGAACATAACTTTAATCATTGTTTCGCAACGAAGAAGGATTCCTTGATCTTGTCTCTCTTACTGATTTCAACTTTATCT
The DNA here is from genome assembly GCA_023531295.1 of Papaver armeniacum. Classification (NCBI taxonomy): domain Eukaryota; kingdom Viridiplantae; phylum Streptophyta; class Magnoliopsida; order Ranunculales; family Papaveraceae; genus Papaver; species Papaver armeniacum. The sequence goes on from JAJJWW010011029.1 coordinate 61,286, forward strand.
TTTAATTGCTTTGTTTATTTTCTTTTGCTTTATACATTCCCCCCTTTTTGTGACAATTTTTACAACTAGAATCTCTTGCTCCTCGTGGGAACGAACTTGACTTCCATTATATTATTTTTAATTGAGTGGAAATAAGATATTAATTTGATTACACCTACGACACGCATCAAGCATGATCAATATAAATTACGACCTTAGAACCTAATAGGTAGGATCTAAACTTATCCAAGGCAAACACAATGGCTAACAGTTCCTTCTCGGTAGTTGTATAGTTCAGTTTGGCATCATTCATAGTTTTGCTAGCATAGTAAATCACATGAAGTAATTTGTTTTTTCGCTGACCTAGCACAACGCCTATAGCATAATCTGAAGCATCACACATGATTTCAAAGGGTAGGTTCCAGTTAGGTGCCTGGACTATCGGGGCGGTAGTGAGTAAAGTTTTAAGCTTCTCAAAAGCCTCTAAACAAACATCATCAAAGACAAACTTAACATCTTTCGCAAGTAAATTGCAAAGAGGTCTAGAAATCAAGCTAAAGTCCTTAATGAATCGACGATAAAATCATGCATGCCCTAAGAATGACCTAATCTGTTTTACGGTTTTTGGGACCTGTAAAGTTTTAATAAGGTCAACTTTGGCTTTGTCTACCTCTATACCCTTTGAAGATACGATATTCCCTAAGACAATTCCTGATTTAACCATGAAATGGCATTTTTCCCAATTAAGCACTAAATTCTTTTCTTTACACCTAGTCAACACTAGTGTCAAATGATGCAAGCACTCATCAAAAGATGAACCAAACACTGAAAAGTCATCCATAAAGACCTCTAAAAACCGTTCTACCATATCATAAAATATGCTCATCATACACCGCTAGAAAGTAGCAGGTGCATTGCACAACCCAAAAGGCATGCGTCTATACGCAAAGGTACCAAAGGGACAGGTAAAAGTAGTTTTCTCTTGGTCTTCTGGGGCAATAACAAACTGATTATAGCCCGAGTAGCCATCTAAGAAGCAATAATGACTATGTCCAGCTAATCTCTCTAGCATTTGGTCAATGAAAGGAATGGGAAAGTGATCCTTCCTTGTAACCTTGTTCAATTTCCTATAGTCAATACAGACACGCCATCCCGTGGTCACTCAGGTTGGGATTAATTCATTGTTATCATTCTGGACTACAGTGATTCCTGATTTCTTGGGAACAACCTGAACGGGGCTGACCCACTTATTGTCTGATGATCCTAAAAGTTATGTTGAGGTTATGAGTTCCAAAAATGCTAGTTTCTGGAAAGAGTCTATCAATGATGAAAATAATTCACTTTTGTCTAACGGTACTTGGATATAGTGAGATTTACCTCCTGGCGTAAAGCCTATTGGGTGTAAATAGATATTCAAGAGAAAGTTGAATGTCAATGGTTCCATTGATAAGTTCAAATCCAGATTAGCTGCTAAGGGTCAATAAACAAAAACATGGAATTGATTACATTGATATATATGCTCATGTTACTCGCATCTCATATATTTATTGTTTAATTGCACTTGCATCTGTTCACAAGTTAATTATACATCAAATGGATGTCAAAACTTCTTTCTAAATGGTGATTTAGAAAAAGAGATATATATATATGGAACAACCTGAAAGTTTCATATTACCAGGCGAAGAAAAGAAGGTTTGCAAGTTGGTTAAATCTCTTTATGGCTTGAAGCAATCTCTCATGCAATGGCATGAGAAGTTTGACAAAGTAGCTTTGTCATATGGTTTTGTTGTTATTGATGCGGACAAATGTATCTATAATAAGCATGATAGTTCTGGACGTGTAATTTTCCGCTTGTATGTTGATGATATGTTTATTTTTGGATCTGACATATCCCGTGTAGAAAAAACAAAGAAGTTTCTTAGTCCTAACTGTGATATGAATGAATTAGGATAGGCTGATGTGATCTTAGGATATAAAATCCTAAGAAAGTGATATGAATTGGCTTTAACCCAATCCCATTATATTGAGAAATTTCTCAAGAAGTATGGTCATTTTGATGACATCCCAGCCATCACTCCTTTAGACCATAATGTAAAGTTAGTGAAGAATATTGGTCATGCTCATAAGCAACTTGAGTATTCCTGTGTTATTGGAAGTCTTATGTATGTTATGCATTGCACAAGACCGGACATTTCCCAAGCCGTGGGAGTGTTATGTCGTTTCTCAAGTAACCCAGGAGTTGAACACTGAAGAGCAGTTTCAATAGTATTGGCTTACTTGAAGGGAACCATTGATTATGGTTTGCATTGTCAAGGCCATCTCGTTGTATTAGAAGGATACAGTGATGATAACTGGAATAATGTTGAATCCAAATCTAAGTCTACTAGTGGATGGATTTTTACATTAGGAGGTGGTGATGTGTCTTGGAGTTCCAAGAAGCAAACCTGTATTTCTAATTCAACAATATTGTCATAATTGATAGCGCTTACAGATGCATGTGCGGAGACAGAATGGTCTAGAAACTTACTTGTTGAGATCCCACTTTGGAAGAAGCCAACTGTTTGTACCCTATTAAAATAGTATGTGTGCGTACCGCACAAGCTATTTGATGTCGGTACAATACGGTTTATTGTGAAACCGGTGGGTTTATTGTGGAAACCCGCATGGCTTATTATGGAAGCCTAACCCGGTTTATTGTGGAAACCGGTGGGTTTATTGTGGAAACCCGCATGGCTTATTATGGAAGCCTAACCCGGTTTATTGTGGAAACCGGTGGGTTTATTGTGGAAACCCGCATGGCTTATTATGGAAGCCTAACCCGGTTTATTGTGGAAACCGGTGGGTTTATTGTGGAAACCCGCATGGATTATTATGGAAGCCTAATCCGGTTTATTGTGGAAACCGATGGGTTTATTGTGGAAACCCGCATGGCTTATTATGGAAGCCTGGATTTGGGTTGTTAGGGAAACCAGTGGGTTTATTATGGAAACCCAGTGGGTTTATTATGGAAACCCACTAGGCTTATTATTGAAGCCCAAGAGTCTTGAATAATTATTAATGATATTTGAGATAAATGCAGGATCCTAAATAAAGAGGATAATTATCTTAAATACTTATAATTATTATTTAAGATAAATGAGGATTATGGTAAATATTAGGGTTTATCATGAATCTGGATGTTATTTGAGGTTTATACAGATGAGGGAAGTTATTAGGATAACTATCAAAACCCTAAAGCTACATCTATTTCTGCCTATATATAGAGGCTAAATCTCAACACAAAAGGGAGACAATTTCTATTCCTTTCTTAACAACCTACTTGCAGAGAACTCTTGTTGATTTTAGCATCGGAGTGTCTTTAAAGGTACCCCCACCATTTTCAATCAACAATTCTTTGGAGAATCTAGTTAACGGCGGCGATTCGATCATCATACACACATCTCGAAGATTGTTGGGGTGATTAATTTTTGCACCAACATCTTTTGGCGCCGACTAAGGGGACTACGAGAAAAGGTCGTGCTCCCCCCATTTGAGGAAAGTTTTTTCAAGTGGTTTTGCAAACTAGGGTTTCAAAGGCGTTTGAAAGGGAAACAAATTAGATCGCAACTTTTCTGGAAGTCGCAGAAAGTATGACCACGTTCCGATCGCAACTTTTGGGAAAATTGCAGTAAGTTCCAACAAGGTACAAGAAAGTTGCGGGAAGTTCAACACTTTCGAGAGAGTTGCGGAAGCTTTACGAACGTTTGAGAAAAGTCACGGGAAGATCACAACCTTCAGAAAGTTGCAAAACGATCGCAACTTTTCAGGAAGTTGCGGAAGATTCACAACGCAACCGAAAGTTGCGAAGCTACGTAACACTTTGAGAAGGTTGCTTGGAAGATTGAGAACTTTTGAGAGAGTTGTTGAAGATCCGAAAGGTCGCAGAAAGTTCTGCCAAAGTTGTTGAAAGAAAATCTAAAAGAGACCGAGCAAGAGGTTTTGTAACGGTACATCCTTGAGTTCGTATTGCTAATGGTGGAAGCAGTGACACACATGGAGATATACAAATATGGAGCAAAGCCTCATAACCATGAAGCAGTAATCGTCCGCAAGATATCCAGTTCAACAAATTCATGTTTACAACAAACTGGAACCCAATACAGATGTTAGCCAAGTCATGGATAGCCCAGCTGTCAACGCCAGATCTGACAACCTACATCTATCGGTTACTTCAAAGTTGGCCGGATATCAAATACAGACGGATTCATCGTAACCATGATCCACAGACGCAACTTATCTCTTCCATTCCAAACTGTTGGAATGGTTCCAACCAAAGCTTCTGCCAAGCAACGGCACTAAAAGCATCAAAAGGAATCTGGAAATTTCTACTAAAGCATTCAAGGGTCAACCATAGCACAGGGGCAGTGCGTTTGTAGAAGGCACAAATCTGGAGTCTATCGTGTTCAATGTCTCGAGGAAAATGATGAAGTCTCAAGGAGTTCTTAACCGTTAGATGCCATCTAAATCATGATTAATCCTTGTCGTCAACGACAAAATTTGATAAGGAGGTGTTATACTTGCTAGCCGTAAGGAAACAAAAGCAATAAGAGATCACGCAGGTACGAGACAGAGACTCTCGAGGAGGCCTATTTAACAGCTCTAAACATGTGTACTTACCAAGTCTGTATGCATTCCATCAATATGTAGTAGAAAGAACGCCTTACTCTGCAACAGCTCAAGCTCTACTGTGTAGGGAGCATATACGCAGTCTCACCAACAACATCGCCCCATCGTTCGGAAAATGGAAGAGCGTACCGTCTCCAAGAGCAAGCCATCCCATACAGATGGAATGAAACTCGTGATGATCGTCGACACAGCCTAAGTGATGAGAGGAAATGGAATGGTCCAAGGATCCACCACAGAAAGGGGCAAACTAAAAGGCTACATACGGACTACTAACAGTCCCAAGCACATGTCAACGCCAAGATAGGGAGAGCTACTTCACCAATAACTAGCTGTATAGGCTTGCGAACTATACAGACTTACAGGCGTCTTTCGTGTTCAGAGACAAGGAAAATGTTAGCACAGCAAGGTGTTGCAGGTGAAGCCAAGTTGCTGCAAATGAAGATGTGCTGCATATGAAGATGAAAAAAATAAAGCTCGAAGGCAGATAAAGCGTAACATTGCTGATGGAATAGGGAGATTAAAAGTTAAAGTAATGGTAACTCACTTGAAGAAATAGGAGGCACAGAACTTTAATTGTGGGAAGAAAGAAGCTATACTTGTGCATTTATATGCCAAAAAAGGGGTTAAACAAGATAGATACGTAGGATTCGAAAATATTTGGTTAGCATCAAATATTTTTTAATCCAAAAGACGTGCATTGTTAGATATCCAATTTGGAGCACGTTGGATGTGTCAAGGTGAGATACTTCCACATCAAACAAATAATAGAAGGTACGTGGCCTTGTTTCCATATGAAGAAGTCATCCATACTTGAATGGGAGGAAGATTACGTGGACCCTATAAAAGAGCCGTACACACACTTAACCAAGGATTGGCATGGACTATTCAGAAGAGCACCAGAAGTATTTAGTTCAATGTGCATATAACACTATTACAGATGTTAAGGGATGTCCACGCGATGGTGCCAAATTTGGATGCTATTTTTTTTTAACACTTTAACAGAACGAAGTGTAATTGGAGAAGAAATATGACCGAGTTCGAGGTTCGTGGATAGCAACATGATCGAATTCAAAGTTCTTTGATTTATTGCTCGAGGTTCGTCAGCAACATAATCAATTGAAGATAAGCAAAGAAAGAAAAGTTGTCATGTACGACGAAAGGGTCCAGAACCGAGGGACACGCCACACCAAGACAACATTTTGATGGCGATTCCAAAGGAAAATCACGATGAGTCCAGAAATAAGATGGCAACGGAAAAGATACCATAAGATCAGATCCATCTAGCAAGTGAGGATTGGATATAATGGATCTAGTTCTTGCTTCACCTGGGGGCGTCTTTGCTATTTGGAAATATCTCTACAGATATTGGGAGCGGCTAAAGTGACGCCGAGCATTCAATCAAAACCAACATGGTTAAGGAAGTCAAACAATAGGACGCATCCTTTTCATTATAATTGGAATAATGGGGGCGACTAAGGTGGAAGGAACGAACGCCTTGGGAGGTAAGTCTTCCACGATTACATTATAAATCAAGTTTATCGTCACAATTGAGAACACTTTTTGCATGTATTTATTAAAGAAATACATGCAATGTCTTTCTATAAAAGAGGACGAAAAAAGACGAAGTATTTTGGTTATTAAGGAAATAGTTGCAATGTCATTCTATAAAAGAGGAAGACAAAGACGAAGTAGTTGCAATGTCTTTCTATAAAAGAGGAAGACAAAGACGAAGTATTCTGGTTATCAAAGGAACAGTTGCTATGTCTTTCTAGTAAAGAGAAAGACAGACGAAGTATTTGATTATAAAGGAAATTGTGCGATGTCTTTCAAATAAAGAGAAAGGAGAAAACAAGGTGTTTCAACATAATTAAGCTGAAGCTAAAATGGAGCGAAAGGAGCAAAGGAAAAATATTAAAGAAACTCATATGGCTTATTATAGAAGCCCAGCTGGCTTATTGAGGAAGCCCAACCGGACTTATTGAGGAAGCCCGGTGGTTTATCAAAGAAACCGAGTCTAGCTTATTGAGAAAGCCCAACAGGACTTATTAAGGAAGCCCGGTGGTTTATTAAAGAAACCAACACATGGCTTATTATGGAAGCCCAATTTGGTTTATTGTAGAAACCAGTGGGTTTATTGTGGAAACTCACATGCTTGATTATAGAAGCCCAGTTCGGTTTATTGTAGAAACCAATAGCTTATTATGAAAGAAAATGTATGAATGTCGATATCAACTCAGTACACCGAGATTGTCGCACATTCATTATTTGCGAACACAAGCGCGTTGAGTCGGAAAATTCAAGGCCATTACGGGATCATAAGGGCAATCAATGTGCCTAGCAAGATACGCAGGAGCAACCCCGCGTTCGAGTGAGGTATGTTCTCAAAGTCGAAGTTGAGTTATTAATTTAATCCTAATAATTTTTCTATTAAAGAGATAAATTGGAGCGTTTTTCTATCAAAGAGAAAAACCAAGGAAATGAATTGTCATGCAAAGTAAAATAGTTCTAACAATATCTTACAAAGAACAGTGGCTTATGAGATGATTAAGTACATTTTTGGTGCTTTGAGTTATTAAGACAACTTTGGGGCAAATCCACACAACAAGCTGGCCAAGGCCACGGAAGGTTATCGGATAAGCAGCATATGGCGAATTTGAACGACCCGAGAAGGTTAGTTCTATTGATTTTCTTAACTCTTCGACAAGTCGAGAATTAAGAGGGGGCGATGTTTGTACCCTATTAAAATAGTATGTGTGCGTATCGCACAAGCTATTTGATGTCGGTACAATACGGTTTATTGTGGAAACCGGTGGGTTTATTGTGGAAACCCGCATGGCTTATTATGGAAGCCTAACCCGGTTTATTGTGGAAACCGGTGGGTTTATTGTGGAAACCCACATGGCTTATTATGGAAGCCTAACCCGGTTTATTGTGGAAACCCGCATGGCTTATTATGGAAGCCTAACCCGGTTTATTGTGGAAACCCGCATGGCTTATTATGGAAGCCTAACCCGGTTTATTGTGGAAACCCGCATGGCTTATTATGGAAGCCTAATCCGGTTTATTGTGGAAACCGGTGGGTTTATTGTGGAAACCCGCATGGCTTATTATGGAAGCCTGGATTTGGGTTGTTAGGGAAACCAGTGGGTTTATTATGGAAACCCACTAGGCTTATTATTGAAGCCCAAGAGTCTTGAATAATTATTTATTTATAATTATTAATGATATTTGAGATAAATGCAGGATCCTAAATAAAGAGGATAATTATCTTAAATACTTATAATTATTATTTAAGATAAATGAGGATTATGGTAAATATTAGGGTTTATCATGAATCTGGATGTTATTTGAGGTTTATACAGATGAGGGAAGTTATTAGGATAACTATCAAAACCCTAAAGCTACATCTATTTCTGCCTATATATAGAGGCTAAATCTCAACACAAAAGGGAGACAATTTCTATTCCTTTCTTAACAACCTACTTGCATAGAACTCTTGTTGATTTTAGCATCAGAGTGTCTTTGAAGGTACCCCCCACCATTTTCAATCAACAATTCTTTGGAGAATCTAGTTAACGGCGGCGATTCGATCATCATACACACATCTCGAAGATTGTTGGGGTGATTAATTTTTGCACCAACACCAACTCCAACAGTCTCGATCAATTGTGATAATCATGATACGATTTTTAATGTCACTAACAAGACATATAATGGGAAGTCAAGACGTGCGAGTCTTACAATCACTCAATAGAGGATTAGTTACAGTTAACTTTATTAAATCAAAGAAGAACTTGGCATACCCATTCACAAAGAGTCTACCAAAACCAATATTTTCAATAAAATGTGGGAAAATGGGACTAAAGTTTGTGAAAGAAGATCACCCATAGCGAAAACCCAACCTATTTTTTGAGAAAGATAAACAAGGTTCGGTGTGGTACCAACAAGTTATGGATGTGGTTACGATGCACTAATTATAAACTTCTCATTTCAAATTAGTGCAGTGATTCTGTAAGAAAGAGGGTGGATGTAAATCCTTAATGAGTCTATAGTTGTTTACAGGTGTATCGCAAAAGCACCTTAGAGACTTACCTATATGAGTATGGAAATCAGGCCATTTCCTACGAGAAAAAGACCGTTCTCTGAAGAAGACTCGTGAATCCATGATAAGCACATGGTCATTAAAATGCTGGGATACGGAATACACAATCCCTGAAATCAGTTTGTGTTGAGATTCTGGTTTTATCATATGGGGTACTTGGTTCAAGACTGGTTTCACCTCTGAACCCTGATAAAGCTTTGAATTTCTTACACTAAGTGATGGTTCGAATCCAAAAGATGCGTATCATTTATGTATTGGTTTCTATGACGATGTTTATTTCCCAACTAAGCGTAAACTATGTTGGTTTGATACCACTCGGGTACATAGGCGGTCACTTTGTGATGCAGCCACTCTGATTTATAAGTTTCTTACTTTGTTTTTTGTGTTTTTTCATTTTGAAAATAGGGGGAGAATGTTGGATATTTTCAATATATGTTTGCCGCTACAAAAGGGGAGTCCAGGGTGGCATCCCCACCGGATGTGTTCGACCTGACAGGTCAGGTCGCGGGGGTCTACCGAGCAGCGCCCCTTAGCAGAGTGCGAGACAACGTCCTGTAGAAATTTATTCTGGTTTTTAAATTCAAAACCTAATTCGTTTTTCCAGAATTTTCAACAGACGCGTCTCTTCCCATTAATGGATGCCTTTTGAAAGCGTCTATTGGAGATGAAGAGACATCTCCAAAAGGCATGCATCCTTCTATAAATTGCGAATGCTTTCTCCCAATTCACAACATCAAAATCTCGATTTTCTTTTCTCTCAAAGCATCATCAGAATCTCATACTATGTGTTCTTGGTTGGGTCAAGGGAGTACAACTCTTGATTCCAACAAATTGTTAGGGCTTCATTGTATCATGAAAACAATATTTCATTGACCAATTGTAGTCGCCAATTTATTAGGAAGTATCGAAATAATTGCTAAAAAGAATTGCAAGGCCTTGAAGTTAGTGATACAACATTCTTTTTTGTTCTTTCATTTCATCCTCTGGTACCCAAATTTCCAACAAAGTTATCGTTCAAAAGGTGGCACCTTTTGACATACTCAATCATCTTGTGGCTGCAGCAGTTACAATCTTTCATGAGTTACAACTTACAAATTCCAAGCATGAGAAAACCTTTCTTCAGTTGCAACTTACAGGCTAAAGAGAAGCATGAGAATTCCGGTCCAAGCATGAGAAAATCTTTCGTCAGTTGCATCTTACAAGTTAATGAGAAGCAACTAAGTTTTGATAATTGGATACTCGATGCACTTGTTCACATTCATTTGTCATTCACACTCTCATGAGTGCACAAACCTACGTACGCCTCAGATATTTCCCGGCAACGACCTCGTTGGCTCCTTCCCAGACCTAAAATGTCGTCTACCACACAAGTCACATGCTTGCTTGTGGGCTTCCAATTTTAGTAAAAAAAAAGAGAACTTTGCTGTTTAGTCCACTAAACCCGATCCGGGTTAATGGCTAGTCCAGCGGGAAAATATATTTACTCGTTAGTCCAAAAAACTTTTGAAAAGAGTAAAATTACTCTACTAACCCTAACATATAACACTATGTATGTTACTACGTATATTACTACATACTACATTTGTTACTAGTAACATATACTAGTATAGTACTAGTAGTAGTATACTGCTAGTATGTTACTACATACTAGTAGTATATGTTACTAGTAACATTAACATATCAATATGTTACTACATATTTATGTATTGATACTACATATAAATACTGTTATGTTATGTATTGATACTACATATCAATATGTAGTATCAATATTTATGTACTACATATAAATAAATATTGTTATGTTATGTATTGACACTACATATCAATATGTAGTATCAATATGTTATGTACTACATATAAATAAATGTTATGTATTGATATTACATATTAATATGTAGTATCAATATGTATTGTACTACATATCAATACTGTTAAGTTATGTATTGATACTACATATTAATACTGTTATGTTATGTTATAGTAGTATACATACAACATATTAATATTAGTACTACATATTACTACTAGTATACTACTCTACATATTAATATTAGTACTACATATACTAGTTTACTAGTATACTACATATTAATATTAGTACTACATATTACTACTAGTATACTAGTACACTAGTATACTAGTAAACTAATACATATATTACTACTAGTATAGTAAAGTAGTTACCTAATTTACTAGTAACATATTTTTGTTACTACTAGTACAGTACATATTAATATGTAGTATCACCGTATTGATACTACTAGTATGTAGTAACATATTACTAGTAACATTTACATGTGTTGATACTAATTAGATTTGGAAGGGTGTTTTAGGCATTTAGAAAACACACTTTATAATCTTCACGAAGTTTTTGGACTAATGAGTAAATAATTTAGTCCAAAAACATGAGTAAATGTTTTTCACGGGTGGACTTACCATTAACTTGGTCATCAAAAACTGGATTAAACACTAATACCTAAAAAAAAAAAAAAAAAAAAATTGAGGATACAAAACCTTCACATAAACGATTTAGTTCCCACCGCAAACCAATCCAAAACAAAAGACTCCACTTCTGACACCTAAATATCTGCTCCATCTTTCTCGATGGTTATGGACAGTTGTAGTACCTAAAAGGCTCACTATAGATTCATTTTCGAAACTAGGAATCAAGATAAGATTTCCTCACACCCTCTCTTGTCCCTGCTTCTTTCTCATATGGAGCTACCATGATAATAACAACAACAGCATCATCAAGAAACCAATTTTTAGTAACAAATCCACTTTCATTCCAGTGCCATCCCCCAACACCACTTCCCGCCTCCATCGCCTCCGCCACCAGCCATTCAAAATACAAAAACCCACTTCGAAATCACAGTGCCAATCAAACTGAACACTCTCTTTCCACCACCAGCAACTCAAAACCTAAAAACCCAGTTCGAACTCACGGTACCAATCACGCTGAACAATCTCTTTCTACCACCACCACCACCACTGGCGCATCAATCAACGCCGACCAAGCACTTTTAACACTTTTGAGACAGAGGAAAACAGAAGAAGCATGGTTAACCTACTTTCACTCACCTCATCTACCAAATTCCCAATGTCTAAGTCGATTAGTCTCTCAGTTATCCTACCAAAACACCAAAGAATCCCTAACTCGAGCTCAATCGGTCCTTCGTCGTCTCCGTGACTTACGCCAACTTCACCGTCTCGATGCTAATGCTCTAGGGCTCCTCGCTGTTGCCGCTGCCAAAGCAGGTCAGACCCTCTATGCCACCTCAATTATCAAATCCATGCTTCATTCTGGTTATCTTCCTCATGTTAAAGCATGGAGTGCTGTTACCAGTCGTCTCGCTGCCTCTGCGGATGATGGTCCTTTAGAAGCCCTGAAATTGTTCACTTCTGTCACAAGGCGAATTCGGAGTCTTTTGGATCCTTCAGTAGCTACTGAGGCTCGGCCAGATACGGCGGCATTCAATGCAGTACTTAATGCCTGTGCTAATCTTGGTGATACTGAGAAATTCCGTCAGCTGTTCGATGAAATGCCTGAGTTTAGTGCTAAACCAGATGTTCTTACTTACAATATCGTGATTAAGCTTTGTGCAAGAGCTAATCGGAAGGACTTACTTGTTCGTGTGTTGGAAAGGATTCTTGATGAAGGAATTGTGCCCTGTGTCACTACTTTACACTCTCTCCTTGCAGCTTATGTTGGTTTTAATGATTTAGAAACTGCAGAGAAAATGGTTCAGGCCATGAGAGAAGGTCGTAATGATCTGTGTAAAATCCTCAGAGACTGTAACTTAGAGAATCCTATTCAGATAGAAGGAGAAGTATTCGAACAGTTGTTACTACCTAAGCCTACAACTCTGAGTAATTATGAACCACCATTGTTACCAAAAGTGTATAAACCAGATTCTAGAATTTACACCACATTGATGAAAGGGTACATGAAAGAAGGACGTATCAGTGATGTCGTTAGAATGCTTGAGGCAATGAGGCAGCAGACTGACAGTTCTAGTCATCCTGATCATGTAACATATACCACTGTTATCTCTGCATTGGTCAAAGTTGGAGCAATGGAACGAGCTCGACAAGTTCTTACAGAGATGGCTCGGGTCGGTGTTCCTGCAAACAGAATTACCTATAATATCCTGCTCAAAGGATACTGTCAGCAAATTCAAATAGAAAAGGCAAAGGAGTTAATTAAAGAAATGTCTAGTAGCGCTGGCATTGAACCAGATGTTGTTTCATACAACATCTTGATTGATGGACTCATACTTATTGATGATAGTGCAGGAGCTCTTGAATATTTCAACGAGATGAGAGCCAAGGGAATTGCACCAAGTAAAGTCAGTTATACTACCTTGATGAAAGCTTTTGCTTCAAGTGGTCAACCAAGGCTAGTTCAAAAGGTTTTTGATGAGATGCTGAAAGACCCAAGAGTGAAAGTTGATCAGGTTGCATGGAATATGTTGGTTGAAGGGTACTGTAAACTGGGATTAGTTGAAGAAGCAAAAAAGACTGTTCAGAGGATGAGAGACAACGGATTTTACCCGAACATCGCTACTTATGGTAGTCTTGCGAATGGGATTGCAGTTGCTAGAAAACCAGGAGAGGCTCTTTTGCTATGGAATGAAGTAAAAGGAAGGTGCAAGGTAGAAAAAGGAGTTTCTTCTGCTACTTCACTTCCACCGTTGATACCTGATGAAGGGCTCCTTGATACTCTAGCTGATGTATGTGTGAGAGCTGCTTTCTTTAAGAAAGCCTTGGAGATAGTTGTTTGCATGGAGGAGTATGGGATATCCCCAAATAAGACCAAATACACGAGGATTTATGTGGAAATGCATTCAAGAATGTTCACGAGTAAGCATGCTTCGAAGGCCAGACAAGATAGAAGGAGCGACAGGAAAAAAGCTGCCGAGGCTTTTAAGTTTTGGTTGGGACTTCCTAACTCTTACTATGGGAGTGAATGGAGGCTCGAGGCTGATAGTTTTTATGCCACCGATTGATAACATTGTTTATAATGAGCTACTTTTAACAGAAGTTTTAAATGGGAAGTGACATGTGGTCGAGTTCAGAACTGTAGAAGATTTACTAAAGATGCGGTAGAAAAGTATAAATGTAATTTTCAAATGAAGCCTGTTGTTGTTCAGTAGAAATGTCTCTATATGTATTGATGGAGAAATTCATACCATACACACCCATATAAATCTGATATATTTTCTTTTTTAGTCATCTAGAACCACCAATGGCTTCCTCAATTTCAATCCAATAATTTAATGTGCATAGCTCGGCCAAAATGAAAATAAGCAAAGACAGACCACCTCTGGTGCAGTACTTGAAAATTCGATATCAACAAAACTTAACTTTCCTTACCACAGTTCTCACTATTACCACAAAGGTCTTACACAAACTACAAGATTGTTGAAACTTGTAAAAAGTAAGGACCCTGGCTTCATGCTGTTGATACTTACGTAATAAGACCTCAGCACCTAGATAATGAGGTCTGACTCCGAGAATAAGATGATGACAAAACCTGCAAGAACACATTTGCTCTATGTAAACAAAAGTTTAGGGACCAAAACATGTAAACCTAACATGTTACCCTTGATTAGAGAATTGTACAAACTGCTGCTATTCATCGGAATAATACTCAAAATCTGATTCCTACATACACTCCCCACTGTTAGGTAACTTATGTCATTGCTTTGCTGTGTTTTTTCTTTCTCATTTGTGTGGGATTTATATTTGTTTGTCGAACAAATCTGAGACTCATTAAGAGATTGCTTAATAAGAGATTGCTTAAATATGTGCTTATATATCTTTCTTCATTTCTCAAATGATCATTCATGTATTACCTGATACATCTTCGGACCTTTCTTTAGTAGGTAACCAGCAGTGTTCATATTATCCACTAATGTGTCGATGTCTGGAACTTTCAAGTCAATTTTGTCTGCCAAACTGTATATTTCCTGATACATAATGGTAAAGTGCCATCAGTTGAACTGTAAGAGGCAATAAATGTCGCCAAAATATTAAGAGAAACAACAATCCTCACAGAAATTGAAAAGGTATCTTTTTGCTGCAATTCTGATTGTTTATTCAGAGCACTTAAAAACCGTTTAGCTTCTTTCTGTTGGCTCATTCCACCACTTCGACCAAAGTCAACACGGCCATTTTCATCGACATATTTATCATACAAGGATTCATTCATTATTTCAACCACGTCCTGAAAAAAAAAAAAGTAGGGATTAAGGAATCATTAACCCCTGCACAGCTTAAAAAGTTCAAAATCTAGTTATAATACACTGAAACTCCTAAAAGCTAATCCACAGCTAGTCAAGGATTGGTTATCGCTTTCTCTATGCTTTTGAACTCACCAAAGCATCTTGAACTGTAATTTCGTCTCTTAACTCTAACCTTGCTCGCGCTTCTGCAAGCCTTACGAGACTCTCCAACTGCCTTGCTGTTATTGGTGTACCGTCGGCGGAATTACTATGGTCTCTTAGTCGCAAATAAAACTTCTGTATAATATCTACTGCAGGTCTAGACATCCTATACCGAGAAAAAATCAAACAGAGGATAAGAAAAGTTCAAGTTCATATAGATGTGTTCAAGTTTATCAGAATGATTAGTTGCAAACAATGAACTCACTTGGGGAATACGAAAGTCCTTGCATAAGCAATATATTTACGAAGAAGTGGACCTGGCAAGGGAACAAAGTCGTTGTCCTTGCTCAGGTCAAGTCTCAGCCGTGAAGCCAGTGAACCATGTTCTGCAGCAGTATCCCCATCACCTTGGGAAGCTGGATATCCTAGGAAGATGAATCTTATTTCACATAAGTTTTCATCTTTAATACTAGACACTATTAAGTATCAAAACATTACCTCTACAGAGCCGTTTCGGCGCAGGCAAATGCTCTCCATATCCCGCGTGAAGCTGTAAAAGACACAGTAACATTCATGCTCTGTTCGTTGTGCAATTAAATTAATATAGAGTTATGCACAAACAACTTTTTAGGTTCCACCTATTCTGTATGTATGATAATCATGCAAAATTTTCAGGATTGAGGATTTGATGGCTCTGACATGGATTACAGAATCGATTACTTACAGTCTTACACTGTAGTCTAGTGCCTGGTTGACTGTAAGTACATGACATACCACATACTTCCAAAGGACCAAAAATATGTGTATGCATACAAAATTTCTAAGTGCTTGTTCATACAATGTTCAAAGCATACAGTGTCTGGAAAGTAGTCAGTTAAAGCATTTGCTCTTACAGAAGCAGTTTAAAAAATGAAAAAGAATGAGCACAATAAAGTTTCACAACAATCAGATCTCCATGCAACAATCCTTGAAAAGCTAACATATCATTACACATTAGCATTGGCCACAATACATGCTAATGTGCAGGGGGTCTTAGATAGGTTAACTTACTGACATTATGTGCTCTGACAATCGCTTATCCAATGCTTCATCTGGTTTGTCTAGTAAAATGAAGACCAAATCAAATCTTGAAAGGAGGGCAGCACTCATTTTCAAATTTTCGTTGACGGTTTTTGCACGACTGAAAATGGAATCGAAGATATGAATTCTTAGAGAAATTATCTGGTATATGAACAAGCAAACAAATGAATAATGGGACAGCAGCAATAACACTATAAATATTAAATAGTTGAGAAAATTTAAGGATATTACTAGTACTGGTGGTAGTATTATAAGTGGCACACCAGAAATATCTTTACAATACATTAGCTACCAGTAGTCTCACAGTGCTCTGTGAAAAGAATATTATTAAATAGTAATAAAAGACTGACAGAAGATATTAAAATTGTTACTTATAGTGACCACCAACGGGATTTGCGGCAGCTAGAACAGACGTTCGTGCCGATAAACTTGCTACCAATCCAGCCTTTGCAACAGAGACACACTGTTGCTCCATGGCTTCTAGAAGAGCCTAAGCCAAGTAATCAAAAACCCCAAAGTTTCATTAAGCGCGTTTTAAACTTCAAGAATTAAATGGTACTAAAGGATAAAGAAAATAACCTGATGTTCAGCAGACATTTTATCGAACTCGTCGATACAACATAACCCACGATCTGCAAGTACCATGGCACCTGTTGACAATTTATACAACGCAATCAGAAAACCATTTGAAGCATATGTCAAAAACTCACAGTTATTGAATATCATATCTGTGTGTTTGGAGAGAGAGAGAGAGAGAGACGGAATAAGGTTTGTGCACACTTACCAGCCTCAAAGCCATAGTCACTTGTCATATGATCCTTTACAACGGCTACAGTTAGGCCAGCATTTGTTGTTCCATTACCACACACATAAATCCCTCTAGGAGAAACTGCTGCAGCTGCTTGCAGTAGTTGACTCTTCCCTAATCCAGGATCACCTGACAACATGACATTCAGCATTAATTATGTCACTGTTTCTTACGAAACGTTTAGAAACAATTACAATCTTGAACACAGTTGCTTGAAGTTTCAGATACTTAAGTTCTCAACAACAGTTACAGGAAAAGCAAATCTGCTATTGAGGAAGTTAACTACAATTTAGCTCAGGAGCTTACCTACAACAATGATATGGATATCTCCTCGTACAGGTACCTTATTCTGATCCATCACATGCTTCCGTACGCCTCCAAAAAGTGACAGTGTTATTCCCGCTTTGAAAATAAATAAATAAAAATCTTAGTAAACTGGACGCACTCTGTGGTCAATTTTGAAAAGCAGAGACACCAAGACAAGATGTAATATGAAAAGGTGTTTGGTTTAAGAATAAATACTCAGAGTAGGTGCATGACAAAGATATGAAGTGCCAGACCTAGCTAATCGTGCAACCTATGTTCGTATATCAATGAAAGACTTGCTAAGATGTGAAGGTACAACTTAAGAGGTTAAAGTAAGTTCATTGAAAAGGTGGTACTCTATGTGTCCTATTGTTACAATTCAATGGCACAAGTCACATGGCCATATTTGAGTCTTACAACCTTAATATCCGCGATGTGGGAAAAATAGGCATGCAAATATTTGGGGATGATTAATTCTTTTTATGGTTTCAGTTTTGTACCATAAAACAAAAGCACGAGCAAAGATTAGTGCTTACACTTCAGCTTACATTTATCTAGATGGATATAAATTCTAGCATATGATGTTAAAAAGAGCACCTTTCACAAGCTCATGCCCATAAATGGAGGGACAGATAGATTGAAGTATTTGACGGAAGACATCGGACCCATGCTCCTCCGAGAACTTAATAATGAATTCTAGATCTCTTGGAGAAAAGGAATACAAATCAGACAGCTCTGTAGTTCTAACTGCAGCACTAGTATCTTTTGCATCACTTGTCGGTTGCGATTTGGAATTTGTAACTGAAACAGCTTCTAGATATAAATAATATAAACCTTGGTTCTTGTTTTTTGATTTCCCTGAAACATTTTGAATCAGCATGAAGATGCCAATAAAGTAAGACTATCAGGAATCAAGAGAGATAAGAAGTAACTACAAACAAACCGAAAGTGTGTAAATTGGCACGGGTATAAGTAGAACTAACAAAAAGGCTGCACATCTGTAAGTAATTCTTAATCTCCATACCTCCTCCGATATCCATGTAGTTATTAATTACTTTTACAATTCCGATCACAGTCACAACATCCCCTGGTAGGCAAGCATCGACGAGATCTTCACTTAACTCACATTCTACAGTTCGAGGTACCCTGCCTTCTTCATGATTTTCAGATTTCAACAGCTCCTGGATCCTGAAAACCAAAAACATAGCATTAGTAGATCCAAATGACTTGTGGAAGTTACCCAACTACCAGCTAGCTGACTTGGAAAAGCTTGTAGACTTGCTACCGTGATTTGATTTCGAAATCCACCTTCTTTAGCTGAGGACTAACCACGAATCTCTTTGCTAATCGAGAAAAGTTAAACTAAAACATTACCCTCATCATAATTAAATGAAAAATTGACATAGAGACGGAAATGCTTGCCTTATTTTCTGAAAATCTATTTGTACGGCAGTCCTCCTAATTGGATTAAAGTTTCTACTTTTACAACCTTGGAAAGTACAAACCGCTGGTGGAGTAAACTTCCCATCATGGAAAATGCGCTCAATCTTTGAGCTACACTTTGGACATTCAAATGTCATTTGTACGACTAAAGGCCTGACGGTGCTTACTTTGACGACAGTTCCACGAACCGACACTAGTTTGCCTGTCATAATACAAACAAATTTGATAGATTAGCACAGCTCAGTGCAACATCCTGGTTCCTTCACTACTTAAAATATATTAAATATTATCATTGATATCAGATACTGCCTGCGCAATAGAAAACCCAAAGAGGTAGAGCGAAGAACAGAATATAACAATGATAGAAGTTATAACCGAGGTTACCTATGTAGGCAGCTTTCAGGTTCTTTAAAGCAATAACTGACTCGGGATAATTATGCAACCGTATATTTATCTTTATACCATCCTCTGACTCGCTTTCTACTCCCTTAAGCAGCAAAACCTGCTTAACGAATTATTATACCATACATAAAACTCAAAAATATATATATATATATATATATATATATATATATATATTTCTTCTAATTTTCAGAAAAGATAGAAAAGAAATATGTGTAATTAATGTATGCACACCTTGTGAACAGCAGCACCCATACATGAGAGGGCTAATTTTGGTTCATCCTCTAGAAATATATAAAAACTTTCCACATTACATATCTTTCGAAGCTGTTGAAGATCAATCGGCAAATACAAAGGTCCTTCATCATGTTTTACCTAATTAAATGGCCACCAAACTTCAGTTCCTTGTAACTAGATTGTAAGGTTCCTAGTTTTAATAGGGGAAGAATCCTAGTTACTAGTGAAAATCGAATCAATTTTAAAAAGTAATCTAAAACCCTAAATCCCAAATCTTAGATAAACATTCTACATCAATATTATTTCAGAAAATGAATTTCAATTTTGAATTATACCTGAAAAGCAAGATTTGCTCCGATTGTGGAAGAGAAGAAATCAGAAAGGTCCGTTATGAGTTTCAATCGCTGATCATTTGATCCTATCGAATGCTTCTGTATACCTAAATCATCTATCGCTCCTTCAGTTAGATACATTTTAGGGTTCAGATTACTGGAATTGCATAGTATATCTTTGTCCAAAGAATCGGCAAAGTAGTGGAGTCAATTTGAATTCCCTTATCTTATTAAAAAAAAAAAATTAATTCCCGTATGAATTTCGAGGATAGGTTTTTGTTGCGCCAAAGCCTGCGGAAGCGTTAGGTTTGCACTACTACGAGGTATCTCAATATTGCCAAGAACACAATCACACACACAAGAAGAACAAGTATTTAACGAGGTTGAATCCTCGGGAAGGAATAAGCAATTTTATATATCACCGTATAGGTTTGAATATACATGTTAATATTTGGTCCGCCAGGTTAGGTACCTTGACCCATGACCAAATACACCCATGTGCCCGCATATATTGGAACAGAATGGTTGAACGTGATAGAATCAGTTTCTCTCATTAGTTTTGACTGAGAAGTACTAGGAGGACTTCTTCCACTTCCCTAAACGGCATATATAAGAGTATAAGTTACTCTTATCTAGGTTAAGTGAAACTGCCGCACAACTTAGGGTTTACAGATAACAGTATCTCTTCCATTACTTCTCTAGGAGATTAGGGTGTGAACTAGCAGTATATTCTCTAGTAGAGTATATTCAAGACCTCACCGCATCTTGAAGAACGTAGAAGGATTCTATAGAAAAGGCTCGTAACAGCATTCTCGATCCTGGGGTTTTCGGATCTTCCGCAGGTAAGTTCCTATCCGAATCCATTTACTTTGATTCATGTTTGAGTAACAGTGGTATCATGAGCTGTTTTGTATTGCTTGATTCGCTTTTTGGAGAGTTCTATGTTCTGATCTCTCGTGTGATGATAGGATTTTTATTTTTTAATCATACGCTTGATTAAAGTTTTTGTATCTCCTCCGTTTTGATGTATGCAATGGGAGTTTTTGTATCTCTGTTTGATGTATGCATAGGGAGTGAAGTGTCGCATGATGATTTTGTATCTCTGTTTGATGTATGATGTATCTCCTGTTGATTGTGCCGTATACAGAGGAAGTCCTGTTTTTTCTCTCGAATATGCTCCGTGTATGTTTGGAAGAAACATAAAATATTTTGTGTATTTTCGGGACAAGTCAAGAGTCCAGTGTCTTTGGGATGACCTGTAGACTTACTTTCATTGGTTGAAAGTGTTTTCGTGTATCACATGAAGATTTTGTATCTTCATATTTCTTCTGTAATCCTATAGTTTGTCCAATCATGCCATATATAGATATATTTGTGTTATGGATAGTATGATCATGATGTGTATTTGCTAGACCGTTTTGTTCCCATCATGTAGATTCAGTCAAGTTAAGCATCTGTTTGAGTCAGTATGTTTTATGAAACTCTCATGAGTTTTCAAAGCCGAGCAAGATGATACAATTAGTAATGGACTTAGTGCCCAGTACTTAGGAATTGTATTTGGAGGGATTATATATTTGTTATAACAAATCCATAGCTCTATAGCTCCGTATACATCTGTTTGAGACGTTGTCGAAACATGAAAATGGTTTTGTACTGTGTTCTTGATTGTTTTGAAGCTCGTCACTTTTATTAGTTGAAAATGATTTTTGAGATGGGTAACTAGCAGTACAGGAACTCAAAATGATTCTTTTTTTTTCCTAGTAAGTACCATGATTGATCTGTTTTGCCTTCATATGGTTTGTGAAAAAGAGTCCCCATTTTTCTCGCTTGTTTGTGTGTACCATATATTTTTTTTTTTTGAGTTTTCGAAACTTCGTATGTTTTTACTTTTTGAAACCGAGCAAGAAGATGATTCCTAAGTGGGCTTGTGGTCTAAATGGACTTAGTGTCCGCACCTTAAGCGTAACTTTTGGGTGGGCTATATATATTTGTTATGTAAAGTCCAAAGTTTGTGTCTTTTGGGTGTATACGGTGTGTTGGCAATAAAGATATACTACGTGTATACAATGCTTCTAGACACTATGGAGTTGCTTTCGTGACATTTTCATTAGTTGAAAATGATTTCGTGAAATGTATACGTTAGGAAGCAATAACATGCTAGTTGGTATAGCGTCTTTTTCTCATAACATGCTTGCTAAATGAAAATGCTTGACATGAATGTTGTGATCACATGTTGTTTTGTGTGTGCTTTGACATGCTAGTTAAATGACTTTTAGTGGTGTGGTTGGTTAAAGCTAAGTGTTTTACCAATAATTACTTGTCCGAATTAATTGATAAATTTCGTGTTGAAGTACACATTTGGGTGATGATTATGAGCCTAGCGAAATTTTCGATCCTAAATTTGTATGTAAATGTTAATTTTATTAATTAGATTTTGAGACAGTATTTCGAATGTACACATAATAATAATGTCAATCTTTGTGCAAAATACGTGTAGAAATGACTACCGAGAATTTGATTGTTGATCTCACCAAGGGATACAAACTAGACGGGAAGAACTATGACATGTGGAATAGGAAAATTCAGTACATGTTCGACTCCAAGGATCAAACTGAACTGTTAACAAATGAAATGGTCCGACCTCAAGAAGGTAATTCTGTACAAGCCCGTCGTGACCTTGAAGCCTACGAAGCTTGGGTTAAGAAAGATCGTCATGCACGCTATGCTATGTTGAGTAGCATGAATGATGATCTTATTGGAGAATATGAGCATTTTCCTACGTCCAAGCAAATGTGGGATCAACTAAAATTTGACTTTGGTGGTACGTCCACTACTAGACTTCGCAGCTTAGTGCTGAAATTTGAAGTTTACCGAAAAGATCCCAATCATTCAATGACTGAACATCTTAGGATGATGTCGTCTATGATTCGTGATTTAAAATCTGCCGGGAATGTTCTTACCGATGAACAACAAGTTTTAGTTGTGATAAGGTCGTTGCTCGATTCTTGGGTGCATATGAAACAAATTTTGACTCATAATGAAGGCATCAAGAATTTTTCTGATATCTCTCGACACGTTGAGCTTGAGGCTGAGCGCCAAGAGGCGACACGTGTGGCTGCCTTGTATGCTCAAGGTGAGCGCAAACCACAGGGTAAGCGCAAGACCGATAGCCGAAAAGATGTCAGCAAGGCAGAAAAGACAGCTAAGCGCCGTCGTGGCAAGCGAGCTGGTAAAAAGGATAAGTCCAAGATGAAATGCTACAACTGTAGTAAAAAGGGACATTTTGGCCGTGAGTGCACTGAGCCTAAAAAGGTACCTTTTCCATCCAACTCCGTAAACATTTGTGTTTGTACACATGTATTGGTTGCTCACTCTCTCCCTGAATGGATTGTAGATACGGGAGCAACAAGACATGTAGCTCGAGATCGAGCGGGGTTCGTAAATTATCGACGTCTTTCACGTGGTACACAAAGAGTCTACATGGGCAATGGCTCAAGTGAGGAAGCTGTGGGAGTTGGTACTTATCAACTTCATATGCGCTCTGGACGCATTTTAACACTTCACGATGTGCTTTATGTACCTGGAATTCATCATAATTTACTTTCAGTTATTGCACTTCTTAGTTTTGGATATTCTTTTAAAATTGAAGACGGTAGATTGGACATCATTTATGATGGTATTTTGTTTGGACATGGTTATTTAAGTAATAACTTCTTTAAATTAGATTTGTTTAATTCTTTTTCTTCTGATGTTTTAGTAACTAATGCTAGTAGTAGTGTTGTTGATGATTGTATGACTTGGCATGCTAGACTAGGCCACATTGGGCAAGATAGGATGACAAGGTTAGCTCGAGAAGGCCATCTTGGCTCACTCGCCAAAGTTTCCTTACCCGTATGTGAGCCTTGTCTAGAAGGCAAAGCTTGTAGAAAGCCTTTTGGTAAGGCTAAACGTGCTACTCAACCTCTTGAGTTGGTACATTCTGACATCTGTGGACCTATGGTAGGCATTAAAAGGGGTTTGATTTTGCCTACTTGTTATAAACCGCAAGTGCACGGCGTCTATCGGAGACGTGGCAAGTACGGGTCGAACCACAGAGACTTGTGGTGCTGTGGAGTTGATCAAGGCTTCCTAAACTGAATTTCTAGCAAGTGTAACACAATTATGATTTGTTGTCGAAGCGACTGAGGTGAAATTGTTGTGACAGTGAGCTAAGATGCAACTAGATTGTAAAGCACTAGGGTGTCGAATCCACCACCTAATCTTAGCTAAATCAATCCACATTCAATAATATTCTTGTCCCTTGTAATGGACAACAGGCAAGATACAAGTCTGCCATTTATCCAGGGTTTCAATGGATAGTTTCTTATCAACTAAAGCAACTAAATAACCCCTAGTACTAGCTGTCTTGTAATAGTACAACTAGTCACAAATTAACTTCATTACTTAGGTGATTAAACATATCCTAAGATGGATATTCTAATTGCAATTAGAGTATCTTTCTATAGTACTAACTATCTTCTCAGGGCACAATTAGTCTAAAGATCAATAATGATCAATGAAGCATGAATTGCACACATTCAACATAGAAATAGTCAGACTACAATGCATACATGGCATGAATTGTGAAAGTAAAATGCAGATGTGTTTAAATTAGATTTATCCTAAACATTGTAGCATAACAAGAACAATTATCAAAGGATGAACCAAACTTAGCAGCAAATTATGGGTTTCATCTCAACCCTAGCAAATTTATTTAAAACATCAGAGGAAATAATAAAACACAAATTATTCTACAATTAAACCTAATTGGTGCTCTGGCTAGCCCAGGCATAAGGTTTTTCGCACACCCCTCAATTCTATTTATACATGCAAGAAATTCCCAAAAACCTCAAACCCTAAAAATAAAAATTAAATTAAAAATCTCTCACCCACGTCGCTCAATCCGCTCTCTCTTCTGTCAATCGCTCCATGCTTCCATAGTTGGTGAAACCCTAGTTTTAGTTTTCTCTAAGTTAGCTTCTAGGGTTGGAGAAGCTAAGTGAGAGAAAACTAAACCTAGAGAAGTGGTGTGGCTGCTGGAGTTGTTGGATGATGTCAGGAGAGGTGATGATGGAGATGGTGAGGTGGTGGTGTTGACAGGAGATAGGGTGGTGGCGAAGGTGGCTCTGTCAGGGAGAGGGAGGAGGTGAAGAAGAGCAGAGCTCTGCTCTGTCGGGTGAGGGGAAGAGAGGAAGAAAGAAAAAATGAAGTAGGGTTTGGTTAAAGGGTAGGGTATATAGGTATTGTGGTGTTGAGCGGGTGCATCAGGAGTTGATGGGAAGGACGGAGCGAGCGTAGGATGTGGCGAGTGAAGATCTTAACGGCTCAGGGTGATTTGGAGTGATCTGGTGTTGCACGGGAGCAGCGAACTTCGATGCGCGTGGAGGCGACGACCGTTGGATGCGGAAGATAGAAATCTCAACGGCTTGGAGTGGACGGGCTCGGATCCGGTCGCGGGTCGGGTCCAGCTCAAGCCCATGTTGTAGATGAGTTGCTACTTGTTGGGTTGCAACCGATTGCGCGCGCGGGCTTGGGCTATCTCGCTCCATAGACGCTTGTCTCCAATTCTTCGCTCTTTTGGCCCTCGATTCTCCGAGCTTTATTTATTACCTAAAAACACAAAATTAATTAATACAAATATTTATTCTTGAAAACAAAGAAAACACAGAATGCGGGATAATATCTCGATTTCTAAGCGCAAAAGATGAGTAAAATGCCAATAAAAAGGTGTATAAATATGCACTATTTGGCACTCATCAAATACCCCCAAACCCGAATTTTACTTGTCCTCAAGTGAAACGAAATGAAGAAATCCTAACTATACCCCGTCGCAGTCTCTCGAATGCATTTAGCGTATGCACTAAGCCTTTAAACCCCTAGGTGTCCCTAGTGGACGAGTTGTAGTCTCGTGAGGGTTTACAAGAGGTGTACCCACAAAACCTTCTCCAACTTCGAGTGTAAAAGAGTCTCAAGCCTCCAAGAAGCTATGAGGACATAGAGTTTCGCATGCTAGTAACATGAAGTTAGAACTACCAAAGAACGCACTCTCATCCTTAAGTGCTGAGCGAGAAGTAACCATACCATATGAAAGAATTCGGATTCGATTGTGATCATAAGCCTCGACTTCTGCCTCACCATTAGGGTTTTATGATAATTGCACTCAAAAGATCGCTTTTTAGTCTCTCATGTGTGCGGGGAATAAAGAGAGAAATCCCGCACACGTTGTAGGTAAGAAGGATAACCTTCCGAAATAAATTCGGAGACTCCACGTAAGTGTGGACAAAAAGAATCTTTTTCTCGATGATCTCTAAGGAAGGAAATCAACCATTAGCAAGGATGGGAGTACTCACTTACCTTCTCACCCGATCGGCAATTAAAATCATACTCTCATAGGAACCATAGAAACGTCTTCACTCTTCGGTCTCCGGTCTTCAATACCGATGATGAACTTGAACTTCAAAAAACTTGACAAACATTTTTTTTTTTTTTTTTTTTTTTTTTTTTTTTAAGTACATAACATGACAATTACAATAAAACTCAATTTTTCACAAACTTCATTAATTCTCATCTTGTTTTCTTTTCTTTGTTGTTTGTAACCTTGGACTATATCAACTTTTCTTCAAATATTCTCGATGATGCTCCGTTTGTCGACAATGATGTGTTTCTATGGGTCCGGCCGATTGAGAGAGAGAGTGATGCTAACGGCAAATCGATATTTAGAAGTAGTTTTCATCTTTAAACGTCACCCTTATGATTGACAAAAACTAGCACTCAAGAGATCAAAAGTAGTGCTTTGAAAGTGGTGCTTAAGTTGGGTAGCTCACCATTCCTACCCGGAATTGACGTGACGGTGACACACACTCTAACGGCTTTTCTAGAAAGTTGCAAAAATTGAAGGTTGGTGCCTCACTTGATGTAAAATGGGTAGTCTCCACTATGGGTGATCACAATTCTACTACCGAATATCTAAACAACACCTAATTTGCTCTCCGGTATGGTTAAATCCAACTTTAACGCTCTAATCAACTAAGAAACCCGATTACGTTCTCCAAGACTTCCAAATTCTCGTTATTTCGGTCAGACTCTCTATGTAAACATAGCTAGAAGCATGCTAGTGACTCTAAAATCTCTAAAAGTTGGAGGTTTTTATTTGCAAAAAGTTTTGATTTTTTTTTTTTTTTTTTTTTTTAATAAAAGACTAAAAACTCTATATGCAAATGCACCCCCAAACCGAAATCAAACATTGTCCTCAATGTGTCGACAGATAGAAAAAATTTAAACAGTCACATACCAAGAGAACTATGTTGAGTAGAGAAAAGGGAAGAGATTACCGGTATGTCAAGGAGCAAGGTTAGAGCTTCACTAGTCAAGGCTAGCATCCAACATTCTCAGTGGAGATCATATCGGATTAGCACAATATATGCATAAGAAGACTCAACCGATTCAAGAAAAGAAAAATTTAACAAGTCCTACTGGATTATATACAATGAAAATTCACCATATACTAACAATCTAAAGAGTTGAGGATCAACCCAGAAGACGGTGTGTAGAAACAACAACAGCCTTACACAAATATAATATGAAAGTGCAAGTAAGGCCGCATATGAGAAGGATTTTCCCCAAAC
>JAJJWW010011030.1:0-10177 GCA_023531295.1 Papaver armeniacum
CCTACATTGGGATTGAAAAATGAAATTAGAAATTAGTATTGCAACCGAGAGATTAATTTCCCACTGTGGTCACTGATAGGTGTCGTAAAACACCTAATTTTATATATATTGTTTATGCTTTCTTTGCGAGTTTTCATGTAAATTATGTATCTTATGTGTGTTTTTGAGTTATATAGATGCAATGGAGTCATTCGGAGCAAAAAGAAGATGAAATCGGTCATTCGTGAGCTCGGTCGAGGAAAATGGACATCTACATCATCAATACAAGTTAGAAATAGGGGCACCTCAGTATGGCAGCCTTCATCGGAGCAATGGGTGACAATAGCATTTTTAGCCATTACATACCCCTAAAACCAGATCGGGGGTTTCAGTTTTTCTTCATTACTTTCCATCCATATTTCAAAGCCGAGTGAGAGAGATGAAGAATTATGGCAAAGATCAAAATGGGTTTCGTCTGATTTTGATTTTGAAGAGGGATTTAGAACTCATGCCCAAAGGCAATTAGGCTTTATTCTTTGTGAAGATCCGAATAAAAAAAAAAGAAATGAGAAGCGACTGGTGTTTGAATGAACTGTGATGGTGCTTCCATGGTCGATTTGCACTGAATAGAAAGGAAATAACAAGCTATTGCAGTCGTGAAGAATAACATTGAATAGGTTGGTTGGAATTTGATATTGAAAGTGAAATGGTTTGAAATTGATTTAGTGGTTTTGAATTTTCTTTCTTGAGGTCAATAATCGAGATGGGTTGCTTTTGTAACTTGTTTTTGAAGAGCAGAAAATGGGTTTGGTCGTAGTTTGTCATTAGGAGGTATTACAAGGAAGTGAGGTTGAGGAGATTAGTTCTCAGTGGAATTACAGAATGTAGCATGGAAGTAGCAGAAATTGCATTTGCGGTTGGAACAGTGACGAAATGGGTTTTGGTGGTTGGATTGAACAAGGATCGGTGTACGTTGGTGATGAATCCGAGATAGAGTCGGCGCACAACATATTCGGGTAATTGCACAGAACCTTTCTTCCCTACTTCAAGCTTTAGTGGAGTCTCGTATGCAAGGGTTGTGTGGGTATTTTGCGAGAAATTTGAATTAGGGTTTGAATCGAAAATGTTGAGTAAATGATAAGGCATTGGGAGACTCGGATGATGGCAAGATTTAGGTGGTATTTCGGATGGAGATTGAAGGGATGATAATTCAGATGAATTGGGGTTTTGCTTTAGGTTGGGTGGTGTACTTGGAGCTGATATAGCCGCTGCAGGTTGTGTTTGGAGCTGGACCAGTCGGAGTTCTGTGCCAAAAGAAATGGAAGGTTGTGGTTATGGCATGGATGGAGACTCATAGATCTTTGTTGAGTTGTGTTGGCTTCCAAGCGGAATGAGAGAATATCGTGGTGGTGACTTTGAGATGCAACTAAAGTAGAAGTTTGTATGTGTGTGTCTACCGCTTTCACGAGGGGAATGTAATGGAGTTGTGGGATAATGGATTTGATAGTATGGTGAGGCTGTATTGGCTTAATTGTGTACATGGAAGTGTAGTGGTTAGGTGTTTGTGCTTGTCATGAATATTTTCAGTGGTGGTTGAGTGCGGGTAGGTTGCAATTATGGGTGCGGCTACGGTTGTGTATGGCGGTGGCCACCGATGCTCGGGAAAGGGCAAGAATGGAATGTAGGAATAAAGGGAGATTGTGAACCTAAACCGTGATATCGATTTTGCGAGTGGATTTGAGTTGAATGGAAAGGCGGAATTGATATGAGTAAGAGATAAGCATTGTTGCGGGACTTGTGCAGCGGAGTATGAAGATGGGATGTGTAGAAATTCTAGGTGCGGCTTTGTCGATCGCAATGCAAAGATGGAGTGATATGTGTCTCGCCATGGTTAAGTATATGTCTTGTGAGATGGACTTGAACCAGAATGAAGGGGATACTATTGAACCTAGGAGGAGTGACCATCATGGCAGGAAGTGCATTGGTGATGCACAATGATACAAGAACACAGTAGCTTTGGCCAGTGCAATGGCCTTGGCCAATACCAACTCACTCAATCAGCTGAGTCAGTGACTGACTCATACTCTGACTCGGTGCTTGACCGAGTTGACCCGACCGAGTTGGATCGTTGACTCGCTGACCCGTGGACTTTGCGGCCACCGAGCCGTTTTCCAAGTGCGGATTCCGGCCAAATTCCGGCTTTCGGTGACGTTTTAGGCGGGAGTTTTCACACGGGTTTTTCTCACATGGGCTGTTTTTTTTTTTTTTTGGTGGACTTCTTTCTTTTGGACCTTTGAAGATTAGACCTAATTTTGGAAACAAGGGAGCCATTTAAAGGAAAGACTTCTACAACTTTTGGGATTACATATATTTTTCTTGGAACTTTGGAGAGCCGGTTTTGTTTACGCTTCTAGGGTTGGCTTTTGTTCATCTTATTCTTTTCAATTAATATTTTTATGATGAACTCCATAGCTATGAGTAGCTAAGCAAATATTATTGGTTATGGGATAAAGTTGATTTCTCAATATGTTATATGATTCAATGAATTAGTTTTGTCTCAATATTTTATTGTTTGTGATTCACAATTAATAGTGTTATATGATTTGATAGTTTGTTTGGTTGAGTCCGGAATCAATCCGATTTACATTCATCTCTAAAGCTATATTAGGGTTTTCAATACGAAAAAGTTGTTTGTCCCTGATTCTAAGTAGCATAATTGTGGGTAGTGCTTGTAGTGATATATCCTACTAGTCACAAGTGAATCATAACTTTTGTTAAAACAATTAGTGCTTTTACACATTCGTTTGCATTGATTAGTCTTATTCCATAGAACTTATTGCTTTTAGGGAGTTAAATCTAATTGTGCTTTTACACTTTAGGTTGCTTTCTATGAAGAATTCACATATGCATCTTTTAATGTGGTTGTGATGAAAACAGGGAATTAGCAGGATATACTTGCGATCAAGGTATCCTAGGACTATTAGTAGATGAGAGATTAAAATACCAATTCTAATCATTGATGAAAATACATGTGTGTGAATGATACTATCCCGTGACCAATATCTTCTCCTTATTCATTATTCCAATTATTTGCTTTGCTTTTTTTATTTTACTTTAGCATTTCGCTAAAACAACAAACATCCCCCCTTGGTTACATTAGAAACTAAAAATTGCATAACAACAATTGCCTCTCTGTGGATACGAACTCTTCCTTACCTTGTACTTCATTTATATTTAGTGAGTAAGAAAGTGAAATTATTTTTTGACGCTTTCTGACAGTGATCAAATTTTGGCGCCATTCTTGGGAGGCATACGGCTTGTTATTAAGTTTTTAGTTTCTTTTTATAATTTACGCTTTAATCTTTGCTTTTGTTTCTTGTCTTGTTTCTCACTTGTTTGAGAATTGTTTTCAAGTACCTAATCCCTGGCTTCTAAAGATTGGAACTACCCAAGGTGCGGGATAGCTACTCGAAGAGGCACAATACTCCAACCAAGTCAAGACACAACAGAAAAATCACGAGTTAGAAGTGGAAAAAAAGAGTTACAAATAGAAGGAGAACAAGAGGTTCCAATCGTAGACGAACCACAAGTTGAAGAAGAAGAAGCAATGGGTGATGCAAATCGTTCACTCAAGGACTTGGCTTCTCATAGGCTTGATACACAACATGGGTGTATTCAACCAAACTCTACTTTTGAGATCAAGCCGGGGTTGCTTAAAGAATTACCAAAATTCCATGGCATGGTGAATGAAGACCCAAACAAACATCTTATGGACTTCCACACCATTGTCACGGCTATGCTTCCAGCGGATGTTGAGGCAGATGGTGCAATGTTAAAAGTTTTCCGTTTCTCTTTGATGGATAGTGCTAAGGATTGGTTGTACTATTTACCTCCGGAAGTGTCACAACATGGAATGGGTTGAAGAAACTCTTTTTAGAGAGATATTTTCCTGCATCAAAGGCTACTCAAATTCGCAAGGAGATTTGTGGGATGAAGCAAAACGTGGGAGAATCCTTATATGAAAGTTGGGAACGATACAAGAGATTGGTGGCAAGCTGCCCTCACCACCAATTTAGTGACGCTATGATCATCCAACACTTTTATAAAGGACTCCAATCAAGTGATAGGAATCTTATTGACGCTGCGGGTGGTGGTGCACTAGTTAGCAAAACGGTGGCACAAGCTAGAGAGTTGATTGAAATATGGCGCCGAACTCCCAACAATTTTTTGAGTCGTGGTTCGGATGTGCTTCTAAGAAGAGTGAATGAAGTGAGCGAGGTTGAGGAACTTCGTCAACAAATGGGTAACATGTCGGCAATGATGCAACAAGTTGCAGCCGCGGTTAGACCAAGTTCTACTCGATGTTATGAAGATGAGCAAGCTAATGCGGTCTTTCCAAATCAACAAAGACGGTATGATCCCTACTCTAACACTTACAATCAGGGATGGAGAGATCACCCCAATTTTAGCTATGCCAACAAGCAAGAAGCGGTTCAACAACCTATCTTCAACTCTTCAAGTGGATTTCAACCTCAACAACAACAATTCCAGCCGAGACAACAATTTCAGCAACCACAAGCACAACAATCAATGCAAAATCAAGGTTCCGATATTGATTCAAATCTTCAAACAATGATGCAAAGTATTTCTACCATGTTTAAAGAAAGTCAACAGGAAACTAAGAGTGCTATCAAGGAGTTGCAAACACAAATGGGCTCCATGGCTATTGAGTTAAACCAATTGAAGGCACAAAATAGTGGGAAACTCCCTTCTCAACCTATTAACCCAAAAGAGGGTGTCAATGCTATTACGTTGAGAAGTGGTACACAACTTGTGCAACCCGAAATTACTGATTCGAGCAAGGTGGAAATACCAAAGGAACCTGTTTTGGAGGAGAAGAATGAGGATTCTCCCCAAACTTCTGAGGTACCTATTCCTAACTCTAAAACTGGTTTCTACTTATGTTCCTCCTTTACCTTTTCTCGCAGCATTTGCAAGTTCTAAGAGGCGGAACTAGAAAAGGAGATTTTAGACGTTCTAAAGAAGATCCATGTGAACATACCACTCATTGATGCTATCAAGCAAGTTCCAAAGTATGCAAAGGTGTTGAAGGACTTGTGTACCAACAAACAAAGGCTCAAAGGTAATGAAGTGCTTAGTGTGGGGAGAATGCTTCGGCAATCTTACAACACAAACGCCCACTTAAGTGCAAGGATCCCGGTAGTTTTGACATTCCGTCATAATTGGTAACACAACATTTAACAAAGCTATGTTGGATTTAAGTGCATCCGTTAATGTTATGCCTGCGTCAATGTATAATTCACTTGATCTTGGTCCTCTCAAAAAAGGCTAAAATTGTATTGCAATTAGCCGATCGCTCTAATGTCTACCCAATGGGTATTGTTGAGGATGTTCTTGTGCAGGTTAATCAACTTGGATGCCCAAGTGACTTTTGTTTGTTAGAGATGAATGAAGGTTCGGGACTCGTCTCTTCCATTGCTACTTGGGCGTCCCTTCATGAAAACGGCGAAACCATTATTGATGTGGACAAGGGAACGCTAACCATGGAGTTTGATGGAGAAACAATACGTTTCAACATTTTCGAGACGATGAGATATCCTAGTGATGTCCACTATTGTTTCTCCATTGATGTTATGGATACATTGGCACAACAAATGTTTGAATTAAATGGTGATGACGCTTTGGAAACCATGTTAACTACATCCATGGATAATGGTGTAGAGTGTGGTAATGAAGTCAAGGAAGCCCTTGGTGATCTTAATTCACTACAAGGATGCCCGAAACTCATAATATCTCTTTTATTTCTTTACCATGCGGTGATGAAAAGCTTGTACCTTCAATTGTTAAATCTCCAAAGTTAGAATTGAAACCTCTTCCGACCACCTAAAGTACTTGTACTTGGGTGATAATGAAGAGTTACCTGTGATTGTTTCTAATGAGCTTAGTGATTTACATGAGCAAAAACTTCTAAGGGTTCTAAGGAAGTACAAGACGGCCATAGGATGGACAATTCCCGATATCAAGGGTATAAGCCCTGCCGTTTGTATGCACACAATTCGTTTGGAGGACGATGCAAAGCCTACAAGGAAAGCACAACGTCGTTTGAACCCTCCCATGATGGAAGTTGTGAAAAAGGAGATACTAAAGCTTTTGGAAGTGGGTGTTATCTACCCCATATCCGATAGCAAGTGGGTAAGCCCGGTACAAGTAGTACCAAAGAAATCGAGGTGTGACGGTGGTGGAGAATGATAAGAACGAACTTGTCCCAACTCGTGCAAACCGGTTGGAGGGTTTGTATTGATTATAGAAAATTGAATGCCACTACTAGAAAAGATCACTTTCCTTTACCTTTTATTGATCAAATGCTTGAACGTTTATTTGGACACTCTTACTATTGCTTTCTTGATGGCTATTCGGGTTATAATCAGTTGTGATAGCGTGGAGGACCAAGAGAAAACCACTTTCACTTGTCCTTTCGGTACTTTTGCTTATAGAAGGATGCCTTTTTGGCTTATGCAATGCTCCAGCTACTTTTCAAAGGTGTATGGTAAGTATCTTTTCGGAATATGTTGAAAACATAATCGAAGTGTTCATGGATGACTTTAGTGTCTTTGGTGATTCATTTGACCTTTGCTTGAACAATTTGTCTCTAATCCTTGAGCGATGTGTTGAAACAAATCTTGTATTAAATTGGGAGAAGTGCCATTTCATGGTAACTCATGGCATAGTTTTAGGCCATATAATATCTTCTAAAGGCTTGGAAGTCGATAAATCTAAGATAGACCTTATTCGTGCTCCAACCCCTCCCACTCTGGTGGGAGATACGCTCTTTTCTTGGTCATGGGGTTTTATCGTAGATTCATCAGACTTTTCAAGATAGCATCACCACTTTGTAATTTATTGCAAAAAGATGAGTTTTTAATTTTGATGAAAAATGTATGGTGGCATTCAATCGTTTGAAAGAACTTTTATTTCGCCCTATCATTAAACCACCGGATTGGAGCAAACCTTTTGAGCTCATGTGTGATGCTAGTGATTATGCGGTTGGTGCGGTGCTTGGGCAACGTGTGGGGAAGCTTCCTCATGCTATTTATTATGCTTCTAGAACGTTAAACGAGGCCCAACAAAACTACACAACCACTGAAAAAGAGTTATTAGCCATTGTTTTTGCTTTAGAAAAGTTTCGCTCTTATCTAATTGGTACAAAAGTTGTTGTCTTTTCGATCATGCAGGCACTTTAAGTACTTGCTTACAAAGAAAGAGGCGAAACCGAGGCTCATACGGTGGATTTTACTCTTGCAAGAGTTTGATATTGAAATCAAAGACAAGAAAGGGATTGAGAACACCGTTGCGGATCACTTGAGCCGACTTGCTGTGGACAAGGAAGCTATCCCATTGCGTGAAAGTTTCCCGGATGAGCAACTATTCTCAATTACCTTTGGAGAACCTTGGTATGCCGATATTGTCAATTACTTAGTTTCTAAACAAATCCCAAAGAACTTGTCTCGTGCTGAGAGGGACAAACTTAAGAAGTTGTGGAAACAATACATATGGGATGATCCATACTTGTGGAAACATGGTAGTGACCAAGTAATATGAAGGTGCGTTCCTAATCCGAATTTAATTCTATCTTGTCCTTTTGTCACTCATATGCTTAGGAGGACATTTTGGGAGTAAGAGAACCGCTCACAAGGTACTTGAAAGTGGTTTTATTGGCCAACTTTGTTTAAGGATGCACATATATTTTGTACAACTTGTGATAGGTGCCAAAGAACGGCAATCTAGGTGCCAGAAATCAAATGCCACAAACTTTTATTCAATTTATTGGAAGTTTTTGATGTATGGGGTATTGATTTTATGGGGCCTTTTGTCAACTCCCATGGGAATTTTTATATCTTACTTAGGGTTGATTATGTCTCGAAATGGTGGAAGCTAAGGCCACCCTGACTAATGATTCTAAAGTAGTTTCGGATTTTGTGCAAGCTAATATTTTTGCAAGGTTTGGAATTCCAAGAGCCATAATTAGCGATGGGGGTTCTCCCTTCAAAAACAGGATTTTACAAAGCTTGTTGACGAAGTACAATGTGTCGCACAAGATTGCAACACCTTATCATCCCCAAAAAAATGGACAAGCCGAGGTGTCTAACCGGGAGGTGAAATCTATTCTAGAAAAGACGGTGAAACCAACAAGGAAGGATTGGAGCATGCGACTTAATGATGCTTTGTGGGCGTATAGAACCGCATACAAGAAACCTATAGGGATGTCTCCTTTTAGGCTTGTGTATGGTAAACCTTGTCACTTACCCGTTGAAATTGAGCATAAGGCGTTTTGGGCTATTAAACAATGCAATATGGAGATGGATGGGGCTAGAAAGCAAAGGAAGTTACAACTCCAAGAGCTAGAGGAGCTTCGCAATGATGCATTTGAAAGCTCGCGCATTTATAAAGAAAAGGAAGCATTTCATGATAACATGATTTCTAGAAAACAATTTTGCATTGGGCGTAAAGTGCTTTTGTTTAATTCTCGCTTTTTGCATTTATTTAGGGTAAATTAAGGTCACGATGGATCGGACCTTTTATTGTTACTAATGTGTTTCTCATGGTGGTGGAAATTGTAGCATAGCTACGGGAAAGAAATTAAAGTTAACGGGCAACCGGTTGAAACCATATTATGAGAATTTCACTTCCGAAGTGGTGGAAGGAGTTAACTTTGTGGATGTGCTCCCTCTGGAGGAGTCATAGATAGCAAGGAGATAGTCGGGCTGACGACTTTAAACCAAACGCTAATTGGGAGGCAACCCAAAGGATGAGTATTTCTTGTCTTGTATTTATTTCTTGTTTTGTTTTTAGTTTTTCTTGTCTTGTTTTTATTTTTTCTGATTTTTTGTTAGAATTTCCCACCTTGACTTACTTTGGACGATTCAATTTACATTGAGGACAATATAAAGTTTAAGTGTGGGGGAGTGGTTAAGCATTTGCGTTGTGAATTTTTGAAATTTTCAACTTTTGTGTAAACTAGTGAATAAGGAAACTCCAACTTGTAGTTAGTTTAGAGTCACATAGTATACATGTCGCTAAGATTACATCGAGAATCTCATAATAGTGACTGAACTTAGAGATGACAGAGAACATGATCGGGTTTCTTAATTGTATGAGAGTTCAAGTTGTATTTAACCATGCCAGTGGCAAATAAGGTGCAGACTGAATTCGGTATTAGAGTAGTGATCCCCTATAGTGGAGACTACTGATAGGTGCAATATTTGTACTAGTTAGGTACTCAAATGCTTTGTTTTCTTGATAGTTTTTATATCATTATGCTTTGATTTTGTTTGTTTTCGAGTTTCTTAGGTGTTTGAGGCTATCTTAACCAAAAGGAAGAGGAACTCGCTCAAATCAGAGATTTCTTCACATCACCTTGAAGAGGACGAAAAGACGAAGAGAACGGCGAAAGAATGGAGTCATTCCAACTTCATATGAGAAAGTTGAGCGCAATTGAAGCAAGCTAAAGCTGCGAAAAGTGTTGAAGCACAGAATTGATGAAAGCACTCGCAAGGATTACTTAAAGGCAGCCATGAACAGAAAGTGAACTGTCGGTCTCAGTAGACTGACAGTGAAACTACAGGCACCAGTAGTGATCGTATATTGAAGATGAAGTGGAAGGGGTGCTGTCTGAGATGATGTTTCTTTGCTGCCGGCGATGATAGTCGTGGGTTTTGAGCAGCTGCCAATATTGGAAGTAATGGAAAATTAGGAGCTCGGGGTGGTGCTGTTGGCTATCGAACAGGAAAAACTTGAGAAGAGCTTGACATCGGTGATTAGTGGCAGTAACTGAGAGAATGAGTCTGTGTTGAACGAGATGAGTAATGGAGATTTCTGTTTCCGTTATTTCTCGACAGTCGACAGCCGAGTCTGCATGGTAGAGATGATGGAAGACGTGATGATATTTGCTGCCATCGATCAAAGCCGTGATGAATAGATGAAGATGCAGAGATGATCGAGATAGACAAAGTAATGCAGCTGCTATTATTGGCAGTGGCGGGGAAGAACTCAAGCTGCCATTGTTCATGAAAAGATGAGTTACGGAACTGTTAATGGGATTGAGCTGTTGGTGACGGGATTGGCAGTAGTTGGTTGCTGCCATCTTCGATCGATAACTTGGGTAAGATGATGATGAATA
>JAJJWW010011031.1:0-71217 GCA_023531295.1 Papaver armeniacum
TTGAAAGGAGAGATCTTTTCTGGAGTGTTAGACAAGTCATTAGGAGAGAGAAAGTTTGTGGTGATTGTAATTTCTTTAGCTCTTTTCTATCTTATCTTGTAAACATTCAAGGAATTAATCAATAAAATCATTGTTATTCATCTTCAAATGTCTTAGTTGTGTGGATTATTGTGAGGGGTGTAGTGTAGGATTTCCTGCAACTACACAAAAGTTATCTCTATTATGTCGGTATGAAAGTATTGATAAAAGATATAATGAACTTTTGACATTACAAAAGTTAAAGCCTTTTATGTCATTATATTGATAAAAAGAAAGGATAAAACTTTTGTTTACAAGGATTAAGTCTATTATATGTCATTGTGCAAATAGTGATGGAAAATAGAATGGATCCTTGTTTATTCTGCAGTATTAGTCGATCTCCGATCCACATTTTTGTGCATATGCTGTGTTGCTCCGTAAGGTTCCTTATGTTTGAGCATAACCAACTGAATTGATCATTCTCTTGTGGTTAATTTAGTTGTTGCTCCGTAAGTTCTCTTATGACGAGCATGACCAATTGAATTGATCACGCTCTTGTGGTTAATTTAGTTGTGTTTTTCGATTGCATTAATCATGGGTTCTCTTGTGGTTAATTCAATTGAATATGTTGGATACAAATTCATGTTGTCATGTGATTTGATTTTATCCAAAAATAAATCCTTCTTTTATTGTAAAAGCAAGGTCGCCTTTGTTGTTCCTTCGGGAATGACATTTTATGGGGAAGAGTTCTTAATTGAACTTGTGCTTAATTGCCAAATCTTTATGGGGAGTGTGGCTGTGGAATATTATAGGGGTTATCTTGTATCTTATAAACTCCTTTATGAAAGCATTTAGCTTCGGCTATATGATTGCATCTAAAAAGTTGATATGTACTTTCTTCTGGTCATGAAATGTCTCTATGGAAATTTCATTAGGATCCCACTAGTTTTCGTACCTTTGCCAATTTTATTGACAAAAAGGGGGAGAATTAATGTGTAGTTCACACTACAAATACATATGTTTTTGGATCATTATGTAAGGGGGGAGTGGTTTCCATGTGAGATGGAGTATTGATAAGGGGGAGTGATGCATATCACCATAGTATTGTTTTCGAAGTTGTGATACAATTGAACTTTGATGTTGTGTATTAATACTATGACACTGTGTAACAATGATTGAGAATTATTGTTTTCTCATTGTTATGGCTACGGATTTTCAACAATGATGATGCTAAACTTACAACCTTTGGAATCATTGGAGTACTTGGAAGTGACGAATATTTCGAGTAATATTGAAGAACCAAGGAGATCAGGCATGTGGAAGAGAAGCTACAAAAGTTTATTTATTTATTTTTGTATTCCATTTGTATTGATAGTTTTGTCACTAAAATTAACAAAGGGGGAGATTGTTAGAGCACTTCTCGGTCGAACTCGCAAGCGTTGCTATCTCAAGATTGTTGTCAAGTTTAGTTTCCAAAACTATAAGTTTTGATTTCTAGTATACTTATAGCTAAGTCTCGGACTAGGATAGAAAGTGTAGTTGAGCTCTAGACTCCATGGCGATCATCATACAAATACGAAGAACTACTCAAGGAACTGGTGGTACTTCATCGACTAAAAGGTATGTGGAGACTTGAACTTATCTATCACTCAAAAGTCTATCTACTTTATCTCCTATCTTGGGACAAAAGTCGTATTGCTATATAGACTTTGATTATACACATTTGCTATTTCGAGCCGAGTTTATCTCGCATATTTATTTCTCGAACTATGTGTTGGTAAGCTTTCGCTTTGGCCAAGTTCATCTTTACTAGTGACGAAAGTCATATTAAGTTTCAATTACTTGAAAATTGCTTTGACGAAAATAGCTTGTGAACAACAACTATATTACGTCCTCTAAGAATGTTTCAATGATTGAAATGAGAGTTTAGAATATATAACCATGGTTGGATATAAACACTGTGTGATAACTCATACGTGTGTAAGTCCTTATTCCTTGAACCAAAGTCTGCGTGCTGCTCGAGAAAATCGGAACTAAAAGTCGCATATAGTAAAATGCTGCTATGGAAGTTCACATCTGTTGAATTTATGCTAAGAGTTTGTGAGCGAAAATAAACTTTATTAAGATTACTTAAGTCCGGCGTACTAGTATCGTGCTTAAGTTAGTTATTTTCTAAAAACGATTATTCGTGAACTTAAACCTATATAAACTAGGAATGCATGTTTGCAAACCCAAGTAGCTATAAAGTTCATGAATCGGATTGAGTGAATCAAATCGTTTTGCTTGATTGTGTCTTGTATATACAAAATCTAAACGATTGAACAACTCTCTAGCTAGTTCATTTGAGTCATTTGAACTAGTTATGGTAAAGAAGAATATGGTTGATATGAAAGTGCTCATATGGCTAACCATTTGGTTAACTTTGTTGAACACTATTTGTACATGTTTGAGTGCGAGTTACACAAACCTAAATAAACGTGCATTTTCATTTTGTGTGTAACAAGCTAAGTTTCGATCTAACGGTTGAAAGATATTAGCTTGAATCTGTCGAGTTTTCATCGCGGTGAATATTGAATGCTTTGTTACCAGGTAACTTAGTTGCAAACCACCGATTTGAAAGACTATATAAAAGAGAACTTCAGCAAGCTGAAACCTAATCCCCACACATTAAGTGTGATACTAGTTGTATTAGCTAGAGTCGATTCTCATTTAACATAGGTTTTATACGAGACCACCTGTAGGTTAACGACTTGAAGACTTCATTGGGATTGTGAAGCCGAATGACTATTTTCTTTTTAGTTGCGTGATCGATCTTATTTATTTCTATCGTATTAAGTACAATCGTAAGATTGGCTTGATTGATTTCTCAGGTGACAAGATTAAAAAGAAAGTCACAAACATCTTAAGTCTCAGTACGTTTGTGATTCATGATATCTTCTTTCGCTAGTCGATTAAGATTATTGTGAGGTGATTGATAATTACAAATTTGTTCTTCGGGAATATAAGTCCGAGGTTATCAGGTGGTTCTGTTCACCTTGATCTATCAAAAGCCAGAACAAAGCTTCGTAGGTATTTGCATGGAGACAAATTTATCTATTAGTAGACTTTTACTGTGTGATACATATTTGTTTATTAAAGTCTTGACTTTGAAGTCGTAGCAACTCTTAGTTATGGGTGAGATCAGCTAAGGGAATCAAGTCGTAGTATCTGCTTGGGATCGAGAGCGTAGGGCGTGGTGTACCTTGGATCGGTGTGAGATTGATTTGGGTTCAACTATTGGTCCGGCCAGAAGTTAGTTTGTAGTAGGCTAGTGTGTGTGCGGCTTAATACAATGTGTATTCAATCGGAATAGGTCGGGGTTTTTTGCATTTGCGGTTTCCTCGTTAACAAAACCACGGTATACGTGTTATTTCTTTCGCATTATATTTTGTTATATAATTGAAATATCCGCGGGTTGTCGTTGATCGTCCCGATTGGGAAATCAACCTTTGGTTGTTGATTGAAATGATTGATCCTTGAACGTGGTCTTTGGTCTTAGTTCAAGTGATTTCTCTTGTATTCAATTTGTTCATGATTTCTATTTGCTTGAGTAAGTATTGAATCGAGAAAGTGAGATATAAATCTTTGATACACTTTTATTAAGATTGAGTATGAGTGTCGATTGATTCTCTAAAAATTATATTGGAGTTAGTCCATATAGATTGCTAAGCGAAATATTGGGTGTGGTTATTAGACCCAGCTTTTCGAGTGCACACCAAAGATTATGAACCCAAATCGAAATCTTCTTCGTCGTCAAATCTTCTTAGATCTTCAATAAACACACCCGCACACAATCGCGAATCTCTTGTGATCAATCACACAGGCAGATCTGTGAACAATGGATATCACAAGAGCGTCTTTAGATATACAAACATGATCTAAAGATCCCGTTGGAAAGCTGTTAGAGCATATTTCAGTTGAACCACCGGGCGTTGGTATGGTAAGTTCGGTTGTCATATTTTAGTGAATCAAAACTCATGTTAAGAGTCACTTGATTATTTACTAGAGTTAAACTTCGTGATAGGTTAGCTTGAAAGTATTAGGATATGATACATTACAAGTATTAGAAAATTTGAAGATGTGAAGAAGCAAGGAGCTACAATGATAACAATTATCCTTCCACTTGAGGTTAGTGATATTTGACTTGAACTGTTTCATTCCTAACGTATCTTTCCAAGTGTGCATATTGAAAACATAGCTCGAATCATATTTGAACTCTAAAGAGACATAGTAGTAAGGAATACAATACGAGGTTTATTGCTTAACCATTAAACTTTGTAGATAAGACATTGCCATAATCATTTGAATGCTATTGTGATTATGTATGGGTATGAGGTGATTTCATCCTAGGGAACAATGTTTACATGTGTTCTAAGGAAGTAAGTTCATAGACTTGTTATGAATTGAAAAGGAAATTGCCATTGTTATTGGTTTTGTTATTCATTCCATATCTTATGAACAACCAATATGTGTGATAGAGTATAACCGCTCACAACTTGTTGTGTTCTTGGTAGAACTGTTCACAAAGGCACGACTTATGTATTGGTATAACTTTTATTAGTAAACCGATCTTAAGTAATCACCGTGGTATGATCGGATTTTGTATATCGACCTTGTAAGGAAAGGAACTGATCCTTGTAAGGGAAAGGGAACCGATCCTAGTAAGGGTGCAATACATCAAAGGGAGCCGATCCTTGTATGGGAGTTAAGCAAGGTTTATAGAAGAAAGAGCCGTCATATGGACATGTGCAACACATATAAGTTAGATACCATATATATATGGGGAACCTATCCTATTACCTAGTGAAACCGAACTTTTGGGAAGCTAGTGTGACTATGCACAATACTCACATGGAGGTAGAATCGAAACTTGTTTTGGTAGACATGCAAACCTATGATTGTGATTGAATATTGGTTTGATCAATCACATAGATTCTTGAAAGTCGATGAACCAATTCTAAAACTTGTTTGGAAGAGTGGCAAATGGTTTCAAGGTTGTAAGTGTGAAAGAGAACTTACAAAGTTAAGATGTTGACAAACTTTGAACACGTGTTGTAGATGTTTATTTCTATAATTGTTCAAAGATATTCCTTAATTGGCTAAGGAAGAGAATCCCGGGATCGAAACATAAGTAAGTTAAGAATCTTTAAGATTATTAATTTCATTTTGTAGTGAAATTAGGTAACTAGTAATGTGCATTTACTTTAGATTTTCCAGAGATTTGATCGTTATTTTTGGATGAAGCATTTCCGTGGAATTATGAAAACCGGATATGTGCTTTTATGAATATCTTGAGAGTATTTTCGGTTTTGGAAATTCCTTGGTGTCCAAACTTCCTTGTCTATAAATACACGAAGTTTGCCTTTTAACAAACTAATCCTTCATAACAACAAATTTACACTTTTGTTGTTGTTAATTGTAGTCACTTTATTCGGGAGAGAGTAAACTAATTAGGCGAAATCTCTTGCAGTAGCTCTCAGCTTTAAAGTCTTCTTTGGAATTGAGAAGCTCTAGCACGATTCGTTGGTGGGAAACTAGATAATTACGGTTTATCTTTGTTTTGATTGATTTGATTGACTTTGATGGTTGAAATCTGATTGCACCTAGTTTGTTTATTCTTGAGAATCTTCTCTTCGATATAAGATTCACTCAAACTAGTTCAAAGTTTGGCTGGGGATCTTTAGATAAGCAGTTAGTTCTAAAGACGATCTTGTGATAATCCATTGTTAACAAACTCCGTTTCCCGCGTGATTGATCACAAAGATTCAAGTGATTATCAGTGCAGAGTTTTTATTGGAAGATTTAAGAAGATTTGAAGACAAAGAAGATATTGAAGATCCGACTTGGGTTTTATAATCTTTGGTGTGCACAATACTTGTTTTTAGGTAAAAGAGGATCCAATTAATAATCGGTTTATCCTTGTGGTAGATTGGATTGATTAATTGGAGTAGATCGAAAGCATCAATACGTTTCCTTGTGATTAAAGGTATTGATTGGCTTAATCTTAAACAATTACCTTTGGGTGATTGAACATAAGATAGATCTAAGGACCTAGATGAAGGAGTTTATGTTAAGATAAACAAGAGCCTTTGTCCAACTCATATCACTTGGTTGAATAGAGTTGATACCAAACAAGATCTGTTGTTCCTTTACCGTTTGGAATACGAACCAAAGGAATTGTTCCAAGCACGTGACTTATTCAAAAGTCGGAGGCGTGGGAATACGAGACGGAACTAAGTGAACTATAGGGTTAGTTACTTGGTCTCAACTATACGAAGATAGTGTAATTTTGTGTAAATGGTTTAATCCCGAGAGTATTCAATTATGGACAAGGTCAGGGTTTTTCTCGCATTTGTGGTTTCCTCGTTAACAAAATCTTGCTATGTCATTTACTTTTATTTTCCGCATTATAATTGTTTTATTATAATTAAAGTAAATCACACAAACGTTAATTCCTATTTACTTGATAAGCAATCCTATTGTGTTTGGTTAAGTCAGAACCTTTGTATCAAGTAAACATACTTGGTGTATTGTCTCGATCTGATCCATAGACAATCACACGAAGTGTGAACCGATTAGTTGTATTGTCTCGACTCGGTCCATAGACAATCACTTTCGGATAAAGGACTTATAGGTAGGAAAAGTTTTAGCTTGAGGTATATTTGGGTACCCTCCTTTTCGTAAACTTCCCGATCTAGTTTGAGTGAATCTTATATCGAAGAGAAGATTCTCAAGCATAAACAAACTAGGTGCAATCAAAGTTCAACAAATCAGTTAGTCAATCAAATCAATCGAAAACTAATAATAAAATGCAATTTTCTACTTTCCCACCAACGGTACTAATAGAGCTTCTCAATCCCAAAGAAGTCTTTAAATTGAGCGTAGTAAGAGATTTCGCTTAATTAGGTTAGTTTCCTCTCCGAATAGGCGGCTCCACCAAGAATAACACAACTAGGTAGTTTTGTCACTCCGAGGATTAGTTTGCTCGAAATGCAAACTTCAATATTTATAGACCAAGGAAGTTTGGACACCAAGGAATTTCCAAAACCGAAAATATTCTCAAGATATGCAATATATTTCGAATTCAGTTTCCATAATTCCCCGGAAATGCTTTGTCCAAATATTGACCGAAATCTCAAGAGAAAATATCCAATTAAGAAATGCACATTACCAATTTTTATTTTCTAAAGATATGCATTTTAATTGCTGGAAATTAAAAGCATATAAAACTAAA
The DNA here is from genome assembly GCA_023531295.1 of Papaver armeniacum. Lineage (NCBI taxonomy): Eukaryota > Viridiplantae > Streptophyta > Magnoliopsida > Ranunculales > Papaveraceae > Papaver > Papaver armeniacum. The sequence goes on from JAJJWW010011031.1 coordinate 7,292, forward strand.
ACCTTAATTAAAAGATTCTCAATTTATTTCGATCCTGGGATTCTCCTTTAGCTATTAAAGGAATATGTTTGAACAATAAAAGATAAGCATTCTTGCACATGTTCAAAGTATGTCGACATCTTTACTTTGTATGTCCCTTTTCATACTTACAATCTTGGAACCGATTTGCCACACTTCCAAACAAGTTTAGGAATTGGTTCATCCGACTTCCAAGAGCTATGTGATTGATTATCCTATCAAATCACCAAACATGGGTTTCAGGTTCTACTAAAACAAGTTTGGTTCTACCTCCATGTGGGTACTAGAATTAGTCACGCTAGTTACCAAAACTTGGTTGACTAGGTACTAGGATCGGTTCACATATATATGGTATCTAACTTGTATTTGGTGCACATGTCCATGTGGATCGGTTCCCAATAACTAAAAACGTGTTGTACATGTTCATAGGATTTGATTTAATAACTAGAAACTTGTTGCCTCTTACAAGGATCGATTCCCCTTTGAGATCTGGTTCTACCTCTTACTAGGATCGGTTCCCCAATGACTAGAGTTGGTCATACCAATTACAACAAATCGATCATACCATCTCGTGTGATTACTTAAGATCGGTTTCACTAATAAAAGTCATACAAATACAAAAGTCGCCTTGTTAATAGTTTTACCAAGATACATAAACAAGCATGAGAGGTTATACTAAACACACATCTTGGTAGTTCAAAAGATATGCAATGAATAACAATACCAATAAGCATAGAGATTTCCCTTTCGATTCACAAAACAAGTTTATGAATGTACTTCCTTTAAATGAATGTAAAACATTGTTTCCAAGGATGAAATCTTCACCTCATACCCATACATAATCACAATAGCATTCAAACGATTATGTCGATGTCTTATATCTTAAGTTCAAAAGATAAGCGTTTATACTTCGTATTGTATTCCTTAATACTACGATCTAACTAGAGTATAATAATTCATAGCTTCTCATTATGTTTTCAATATGCACGACTTGAAAATATCGTTAGGGAATGAAACAAGTTCAAGTCAAATATTACTAACCTCAAGTGGAAGGATGATGTAAATCGTTGTAGCTCCTTACTTCTTCACATTCTTCAAGTCTTCACATAATACTTGTAATGTCTCATATCCTAATACTTTCAAGCTAATCTATACGAAGTTGACTCTAGTACATAATCAAGCGACTCTTTGAATGAGTTTTGGTTCACTAAAATATGACAACCGAACTTGACATACCAACGCATGGTGGGTTCAACCGACCTATGTTCTAACAATCTCCCCCCTTTGTCATTTTTAATGACAAAACTCTTATATCATATGGATAAACAAATTACAAGAATTCGTTATACATACTGTTGATGGTGGTTTTTAGTTCAGGGCTAAATTTGTAAAACCTTGCATTTAATGTGCTGTCACTTTGCAAAGAAACGGAGCCATGTAAAAGTGATGAGTGTTCAACCCCTTCACTGGCGCATTTATTGAGCAACTCAATAAAAGAAGTACACATGAAGAAGGGACCGAGCTCAGATATATGCAAGAGGAACCAAAGCGACTCACCAGACCAAGTCTTGTTTCCTTCGCATCCTTAATCAGAACCAACCAGTTCCAGGGCAACGCCTGACGATGTGAAACTATCCGGTAAATATGTATTCACTTTAGCTTGGTCATTTCAGTATATAAATATGCCACCATCTCATGCCTACCCCACAATAGTGTAACCATTATGTGCAGGGCGGGGGACTTAATGTTGATGGTGGGTTTTCATTTGAGGTTAAAATTGTAAAACCGGAAAAATTATACGACATCTTGTAAAAGATAAAGCCATTAATAAGTGTTGGATACTCCCTCACTTAATTCACCAAGAATGGAGCATGTGGCAACAATCCCATTCTCGTGAATACATGAAATTCCTCCGAGGTTGGAGCATGTGGCAACAATCCCTTCATGTGAATTTCATATCACCTTTGTATTTCAAAGACTCATTATCGGTGGCATGAAGACCGAGTGTTACTCTTACTGAGTAACACGAACCTCCAAGCACTATAATGAAACCATGTACGAAATACCATGCACATGCCGACTCTCGGTGTGTTATACTAGCCCGTTGAGCCCCTCTCAAAGTGTGTTGGACTAGCTCCGGATTAAGCATCCGGACCGACCGTATCGGGTCGGATATGATTCGATCGTTAGTCATCCAACTCCATAAGCATGATTGATGACCCCAGATCAATTCCATCACCCCAAGGGTATGGAATACCACTACACACCCCGCATGGTCTGGTCATCGCCCACTTGCCAAGAAACCGTTCATACGGCATTATGAACCGAAAACCCTAAATTAGGGTTTGTGGCACATTACATGTGTTGCAAAAGCGGTCTCAACCATCCATCTTCGCGGTATAGATGAAGGGTGTAGATGTAGATTCAAAAGGGCCTGAGCATGTCAACACGATCACCGGGCCCGCCACACACTTGACCAATCGGTCAAAACCTACCATGTTTGGTCGTGGACAAAAATTGTCGCCCAAACAAGAGATGACGCACGGCTTTGAAACCCAAAATTAGGGTTTTGAGCATCATGATAAATCCCATCTTCTCAGCCAGCACGAATGGAGGGTCCTAGATTAGATTAAACAGTCCGGCCATACCAAAGATGACCACCGTGGGCCCATCTACCTCCTCATATGTTGGCCCAAGGCATATCATGCTCCGGTTAATCCAAAACGTGCCCAAACTAGCGTGGTCACGCTCCCAAACCACAAACCGATCTCGACCGCTCAACTTCATGGACGATTTGGGTGGCTTCGGATCAAATTTTTAATGGGATATTCAGTATAGGCGTGAACACCAGCCTACCATCTTCACGCCAAACCAATCGGCCAAGACCGGCCAAGTTAGGTCGTCTTGGAACGCCGCCGAAAAAGAGCATGGTGCGCGGCCTTTTGCGGCATCAAATTCCTACGCAGAAAATCGATCTCAACCACTCCTCTTTGCCTGGTCAAATTGAGTGGCCTAGATATTCACCTTCATTCATGGAGTGAGACATGGACGTGTACACCCAAGATGCTATCTACATGCACGCCCCGTCAGTTCTCTCCGAATCCTTCCCATGCTTGGTTTCACCAGCCGTTTGAAGAGTGATGCTTGCGCGCCTCTTCAAAACCCTAATTTCATTAACTGGTCGCAGATGAGTGTCTCAAAGATCATCTCATCCGTCCAACTTCACCACCTGGTTATACAACCTCAGTCGAGTTAATTGGTTAGTGAGGCGTCATTACCCATCACTTTACCACACCATGATGCGAAAGACTCATAAAATACACACGATACTTCACAAGTATCGACTTCTTTGAATAACGCGAGTTATTCAATTCAAAGATTACATGCTATCTTTCGTGGATCCACAATCCACATTCCGGAACATCAATCATGTCACAAAGCTGGGGATACATACTGGGGTATTGGTCTGGCGGTTTACGGCGTGCACAGGCAACGCGCCATCACAAGAACGTGTTAGGAAGTCATGGACGGTTAGAGATGAACAGGAGAAGTGGGCAAGGGCAGTGGTCGTGTATCACCAACGCACAACTCTACTACTCCATCACTCCACTTCCTCCACTTCCCACGAGAGACGGAATAAGACTCAATGACTTGTATAAATAGGTTCTCCGCCCTATTTCCAAACAACGGGAGAAAAGAGAGAAAAACAATAAGAAAACACCCGAGCACCTTACACCAATCGTAAGCTTGTTCACTTTCCCGCAAGTCATAAGCAAGTCTACACCTTCACAATATCAACACCTTCTTCGCTTCCCTCCCTAAGATCAACCCCATCTCCTTCACTTTGTGACCGAAACAAGTCAGGAAACGCCATTTCTTGGTTTAGGTAGGACTTGCACTGATTGATCTCTCGAATCTACAAGCACTCACCGCTTTGATGCATTTTGTTTAAGGTTTAAATTCATTCCTCATCCACACCCAAATTACCCAAATTTCAGAGTAGTTTTCACCCATAAACACCCTTACATCTTTATGCAAACTCGGAGTTGCAATTTGGATAGGTTGAGAAGGGGTTAGTGAACCGAAATATCTAGCAATCTATTAGGGGTGTCCATATGTAGTGATGATAAAGTTCTTTATTAGTTCCAATTGTCTATTTATACTTTGATTTTTGAATTTTGTTGATGTTGTTCTTGCTCGACTTAGTGTCGAGACTCTCATCTGCGTATCGTTTGATTTTGCACAAACATTTGAGAAATGTAATTAACTGAGACTTGCCTTTGTTTTCTCATCATTTATGCTTTATAAACTATTAGATATATATACTATCAATATATAAGGTTGATCTTATAGAGTGCAAGTAATCTTTGTCTTTGTTTTCTCATCATTCACTTCGGTTGTTGTTGCAGGTAATCTTGATTTATGCTTGTTGATTATTTGCTGAAGTTTGGAGCTCCTGAAGCTCTGTTATTGTGAATTTTTAGAATTCGTTGTTGGGTAATCTTTGTCTTTTTGATTGCTATTGTTGAAGGTAACATATATTCTATTCCTTGTTACTTTTTTTAGTAATAGACTAGCAGTTACTAACTGGCTAACTGCTATTACTTGTTTTTGCAGTGGTACTTGGTCCTATCAACAATAATGCCACCACCACCGGTGCTGCTGCCATGGAATAATGCCACCACCACCGGTGCTGCTTCCATGGAATAATGCCACCAGTGCTACTTGTTACATTTTACCACCTTTGTCTAGTCAATGATCAGTCTTCTTGTTACTTGTTACTTTGACTCTTTTCTTTGCTTGTTAAGACTCTTGTTTAATTGTGTGTGTAAGTGAGCGTATCCAGGTCTTTGACTCTTTTGCTACTTGTTAGTTGTTACTTTTTCATTTTTTCAAGACTTGGTATTTGAGACTTTTCATTGCTAGTATTAATATTAATATTATTGCTATTTGTTGTTAGTTGTTAGTTGTTAATTGTTATGTATTGTTGCTCAGTAAAACAGGTTTTTAATAGGAAAATATTTGTCTAAGGACCGAGACTAGTACCGGAACCGTACCTGGTACCGTACTGGTCCCGAATAGTACCGGAACCGAGGTACAGGGTACAGGTACTGGTCCAAAAAATAGTAACCGAGGCTAGGGAGATACAGGTACTCAGTTTCGGCAAGAACCGAGTTGAACCGTACCGTGTGCACCCTTAGCCACGAGCCATTTGCGACCCGCCAAACCCTAAAAATGGCACCATTCTATAACCACACGTGGACATCCTTGCGCCTGTATATATGGTTATTCCCATACGTTGGCCTACCATAATTCATTTAATGTGGCCATGGCGCCGATTGCATAAGACGCCATCGTGCCGCGGCCATGCCATACACGCTAATTAGGGTTTCGATATGCCAAACCCTAATTTAGCTAAATTTGCCACGCCAACTAAGTCAAGTAATTCTCCTAAGGCCTTAAAGTTTGATGTAACAACAAGGCCAATGTTGCTGGAGCCATATTTGGGTTTAACACCAATATGCCAAAACAGTTGCCATGGCTACGCCAGGAACCACTATGCCACTGGCATGCCGCTATATGCCACTACGCCATAGGCATGTGCCAATAACGCCATTGTGCTACCATCAGGCGCCAACAGAATGTGGCCATAATCAATGGCCACCCTTTCTCATGAGTTACGATCTCAGCCGTCCAAATTCGCCCACCAGGTGACGAGGCATGTGGCAAGTTTTGGGCGACCAACCAAGACAAGCCGAATAGCATCACGTGCTATTCTCCTGGCAAGTCTTGCCACCCATAGCAACTGCTACACGTTTTCCACGAAAACACTGGAAATCAAACATGTCACAAACTGGGGGATGCTCATGAGGTATTGGTCCAGCGGTTTACCGGCGTGCGGCGACGTGAAACACGTCCATTATAAGAAAGTGTCAGAAAGTAGGGCAGTTAGTGGCGGTAAGAATTAGTGGGTGTAAACCAACCAGTTTCCTACATGTTGGGAACGTGGTCTCTGGCATTTACACACAATCCCACTTCTCCATTACTCAATCACTTCCACTTTCTACGAGATCAGGGTGCGTTCAATATGACTTGTATAAATAGGTTTTACCTATTTCCACAAAACAACAAGTTTTGGTGAGAACAACAACACAGTATCCAGAAAAATACAAAAGAACTGATAGCTTTTATTCCGCAAGCCAGTTCCAAATTCTGATACAAGTCAAAAAATAGCCACACCTTCAGAATTAACCATTCTGGTCTCAACACCTTCTTCGCTTCCCTCCATAAGACCAACCCTTCTCCTTCACTTTGTGACCGAAGCAAGACCGAACGGCCATTTCTTGGTTTAGCCAAGATTGTCAGATTATGCAGATTGATCTCTCGATTCTAAAGTACTCCCGTGCGGTGCATTTGTTTTAGGTTTAGATTTGTTTCTCATCCACACAATCAAATTTACCGAAACCCACAGACTTGATTTTACCCATAAACACATACGCTTGATTCCCAAATTCAACAACACAATAACCTTTATACATTCAATCCATAAATGCCGCTTTTGACATTGTAATAACAAAGCTAATACTCCCCCTAAAGGTAAGATAGGTAGATTTTCAATCCGCACGTCTTTGTTATTCGCTTATCAATATGATATGCTACTCCCCCTTAGTCTATGCTTTACTCTTTCGTTAGATATAACGTTTAAGCACCATTGTCCTTTCCCTTAGTGATACCAAATCAATACCAATTAATATCAATATCACTTGTTTACTCCATATATTTCTCCCCTTTTTGTCACAAAATGACAAAGGTACGAGCAAATAAAAGAACAAACCGAAAGGATCTTACAAATCTTAAAAGACTTGCAACCTATAAGAGTTAAGCACGAGGTTCACACACCATTTTTGATAACCAATATCAAAACCGAAACTACAAAGTAATTTTGTTTTGATATGTTACTAAGGAAACAATTGCCGAAGCAATTTTCCTAATAGTTTAGCAAATTAAAAAATAGACTAAGCACTTTAGTTCCTTTGCTAAACCGATTGCACAAATGCGATCGCTTGTTAATAAGACCAAAATAAAGATCGAATTGACTCTAGTTTTCTCATCAAAGTTCTAATTATTCAAATAATAACTTTGACCTTTCACTTTTAAACAAGACAAGTACTAGGTTAGTTAACTAGCATTTATTGTTAAGGCATTCGATTAGACTTGAATAACCAAAACCTCCACTTTGATAAGTCTAACTAAGATCATAATTAACTTAGTTTCTCTTATCACGGAATCGAATTGGACTAAACAATTCATCCAAAACCTTTTCTTTTGTTAAGCCATAAACAATTCATACAAACCAAATAAATCAACTTGCATAATTATTTACCTCAACAGGAAGCAATTGAAACAACATAGACATTAAAGCACCGCAATAAGAAGAAAATTTTGTAAGCCTAAGCGATTGATACCCAACAATAAAGCAAGATAACAATAGTTTTTCTTAACCGGAAACAATTGAATCACACACATCCATACACAAATAATGGAATAAACAACAATTGTACCGAAATTTTGTTAAGAAAAAGCAATAAATATATGCAATAAAATCGGGCTTTTCTTAAACACGGAAAACGATTAACTAACAAAGTCGTTACCTCAAGTTGCGCATCCTCTTCTCCATTAATGTTTGTATCTTCACAAGGAGAATTGATACCAAAATATCACTATGTTGTCATCCTCTTGCAAGACAAAAGAACAACAACAACCAACCTTTACCAGAGAAAGGTTGAAAACCAGTTTTAACTTATGCAATGCAAAAGTTGAAACCTCGAAACACATATGCTTTTATGCTAAACCAAACGATTCAACATATTGTGACTTTTTCACATATTGTTTCAATCAGAACCCCTCATGATCCTTTGATAAAGCCTACCAACATGGGCTAGAACTCAATCTGCTAAATCAAAAGTCACCCAAACCATAAGGGTTTACATTATATGAGATCGAATATTAAGGTCAAGAAAACCAAAATCAAACATCCCATAAACATACATAGAAATAAGATAAAGCATTCAAGCACGAGGCTATGTAAACAAAAACTATCACACGGAAAATTATAATAAGATAGTTTTATTCATAATAGACTTTATTGAAATAAAGGTTAATTGGTGTTTGGTATTTGCATTTTGTCCAACTTTAGTATTTGGTCTAACATTTGTCCAATTTAGGAGTTGGTACTTGATAATAACGTTGACTTGTATTGAATTAGTTAAAGATCGACTTCTGTTTAAAAATTAAAAAATGAAAAATGAAAAAAAAAAAAAAAGAATTTGTTACCAGACTTTACTGTCTTACCCTTCGCACTCCCAAGATTTACATACGATCCGACGGCTTTAAATAAGCTCACTTAGCCTACGGTCTTGATACAATCAATTAATCCTAACCTCAAGTGTTTCTCTTGTCCTCCTTTTTTATTCCGCCTCCACTAACTGCAAGAACACCATTTCAGAGTTTGTATGTAAATCGATATATAGAAGTGTTAATCAAAATATTTATGTGAGGAAGAGCTCCTTCTTTCCAATTTCACGATCTCCATCACATCGTCGGATTCTTGCATAACATCACCATTCCACCACCGCTGTTAACACATCTCCACCACCATCATAACCACCACCACTTCCTAAAATTAGCTAGTTAACCATAGTTAGGGTTTGGGTGAAAATAAATATGAGATCTGAATCCATAGAAGAATTAAAGGTCACCAGTAGCTTAATACATTTTTTTTTTTGATCTGTACCTTAATAATCGATTGAAGTTTTCCTTTAAACAAAAAAAGAAGTATCGTTATTCTTGATACACCTCTACTACATGCGATGCAATGGTCATAAAATCTATGTGTAAAGCCGTGAAGAAAGGTGAAATTGTGTTTTGTTTGATTGATTGAAATTAGATTTCGGCGTTTTTGTTAATGGTGGCGCAAGTATTTGTTCTTGGCGTTTTCTTCAACAGATGAAAGAAATCGGGAAGAATCTTTGAAATTGAAAAAAGTGAGAAGAAAATCACTCGTTTTGACCCAAATCGAAGGGTGTATTGGTAAAATCACTTCACTATTTGATTTCAAATAATTTGTAATAAATACTAAACCGGGAAGTTAAACGAAGTCAAGAGTCAACGTGGTTCAACGTCATTTCCAAGTACCAACCCTAAGTTGGACAAAAGTTAGACCAAACACTAATGTTGGACAAAATATAAGTACCAAACGTCAATTAACCCTTGAAATAATAAAAACTAATGTCTATTTTTCTCACTTTTGAGATAATTCTTCGGGGAGGAACATTCCTTGAGATCAAGTAATTTTTGATGATCTTCTTCTATTTCCGATGATTGGTTCCAAAAATATGATTCAATCTTTAGAATTCCTTTAAGAGTTTCTGGAATTTTTCGAGCATTTAAGCCCAGTTGTTTCTGAAAACATTCAAGTTGTTTACCAAGAGTTTCAAGATGAACTAGAAGAAACTTGTTGTTAGAATTTGGTGAAATCCTTTTAACCGTTATATTACTGGATTGACCTCCAATCATTTCGGATATAGTCCTTTAGAGACAGGTCGTAATGCTTCTCATGTCATCAAAATCATCTCATAATAAATTCACAAATCTACGTGATTATACATGGAAAACCTAGATGCCTCTTTATTCTTTGGGAGGAAATAGGATCTCGAGATTTTGATCATTTGGCTAACAATAATTCGAGAGATCAATTTGAGAATCTCCTTTCAAAGAAATAGACGAATTATGCAAAATCCTTATCCCAAACCGACTTATCTCTTGTACTTGCAAATTGGGTAGCTAAAGCAAGTTTCCGAATACCCTTAGGTGGAAGGGTATATCTTTTGTTAGTAGTCTACCATTTTCCCATTATGTTGATCTTCCAATGAGCTGTGTTGAAATGGTACCTTGCTCAATTTCAACTCCAGTAATCAAGTGATTACATTCCACATTGTACTCAATAGCATTAGAGATTGTCTTACGATCAACATAGTAGAGTCCTCGACCAACAAGAGTAACAAAGGTAAGATTTTTATGATCAACATTATTAACTGAAAAATCATTTCTTGTAATACACGGTTTCCAAAATCGCATCCTAGATAGCGATACATTGACAGTCTTTGATCTGAAAATGTACATATATATACTTTGGTAGTTCATCCAAAATATATTTAAGATTCGATTTTTCAAGAACACAATGGTCATGGTTCATATAATAATGGAAAATTCTGAGAGGAATGTTATGCATTTTCAAGATACATCCTGTCTCATAAAGAATTGTATCATTGTTGCAGTTAGTATCAAACACAATGATATACAACCCTATCAGATCCAAAGGATTATGTAAGTCACCCAGAAATACATGGATATAATCCCAATTCCTAAGACATTTAGGAATAAGAGTATTACATACTTCATTCGTGTCTTCCACCACGATTTATTGAAGTAGTCAAATCCTGCCGTTACGTTAACTGAATCAGACATAGATTCAATTTCTTATAGGTTGGATCGCACCAAACACAGATTGTTAGATATTTTCATGTTTGCCTCTTGTGATACCAATTGAAAAGACGAGGTACCCAAATATACCTCAATCTAAAAATTTTCCCACCTATAAGTCCTTTCTCCGAAAGTGATTGTCTATGGTGAGTCGAGACAATACAACTAATCGTTCACACTTCGTGTGATCGTTTATGGATACGAGATCGAGACAATACGACAACAAGATAACTTGTGTGATTCACTATGGATACAAGATCGAGCCAATACAACAACGAAGTATGTTTACTTGATAAAGGTTCGGACTTAACCAAACACAATAGGATTGCTATCAAGTAAATAGGAATTAACGTTTGTGTATTTTACTTCTAATTATAATAAACAATTATAATTGCAGAAATAGAAAAGTAAAAGACACGACAAGATTTTGTTAACGAGGAAACCGCAAATGCAGAAAAAACCCCGGGACCTTGTCTAGAATTGAATACTCTCGAGATTAAGTCGCTATAAAAATCTAAACCAACTTCAGTATAGTTGAGACCAAAAACTACACCTATAGTTCACCTAGTTCCATATGTATCCTGCGCCTCCAACTTGCGGTAAGTCACGCACTTGGAACAATTCCTTTGGTTCGTATTCCAAGCGATGTTAAAGGAACAACAAATGCGTTTCAGTAACAACTCTTTTCAATCAAGTGATATGAGTTCAACAAAAGGCTCTTACATTTTATCCCAATAAACTCCTTTGTCGAGGTCCTTAGATCTATCTTATCAACAATTACCAAAGTAATTGTTAAGATTTTGCGATCAATACTTTGAATCACAAAGAATTGTATTGATGCCGATTTACTCAACTAATCAATCCAATCTATCACAAAGATAAACCGATTATAGTTGGATCCTTTTCCAGCCGAAACAAGTATTGTGCACACCAAAGATTATGAACCCAAATCAGAACTCTTCTTCGTCTTCAAATCTTCTTAGATCTTCAATAAACACCTGCACACAATCAACTTGAATCTCTTGTGATCAATCACACATAGAACGGAGTTTGTTAGCAATGGAATATCACAAGGCGTCTTTTAGATCTACAAAAGTCTAAAGATCGCAGTCGAAACTTGATCTAGTTTGAGTGAATCTTATATCAAGAGAAGATTCTCAAGCATAAACAAACTAGGTGCAATCAAAGTTCAACAACCGTTAGTCAATCAAATCAATGAAAACTAATAATAAATGCAATTATCTAGTTTCCCACCAACGGTACTAATAGAGCTTCTCAATCCCAAAGAAGTCTTTAAACCGAGGCGTAGCGTAAGAGATTTCGCCTAATTAGGTTACTTTCCTCTGCGAATAGGCGGCTCCACCGGTAAGAACACAACTAGGTAGTTTTTTGGCTCGAGGATTAGTTTGCTCAAATGCAAACTTCAATATTTATAGACCAGGAAGTTTGGACACCAAGGAATTTCCAAAACCGAAAATATTCTCAAGATATGCAATATATTTCCAAATTCGGTTTCCATAATTCCTGAAATGCTTTGTCCAAATATTGACCGAAATCTAGGTGAGAAAATCTCCAATTAGTAAATGCACATTACCAATTTTTATTTTCTAAAGATATGCATTTTAATTCTTGGAAATTAAAAGCATATAAAACTAAAAACCTTAATTAAAGATTCTCAATTTATTTCGATCCAGGATTCTCGCTTTAGCTATTAAGTTTTATCTTTGAACAATAAAAGATAGCGTTCTTACGCACATGTTTAACGTATGTCGACATCTTTACTTAGTAAGTCCCTTTTCATACTTACAATCTTGAAAACCGATTTGCCACAATCCCGCGGGTTGTCACGCAAGAGAGAAAGAAGAGGAGACCAAGTGACATGGATTTGTAGGGGTGGGTTTAATGTGGGTCCCACCTCCTTGTTTCACATCGCACAACCGAGATTGGGATGTAAATCATTTTCTTTTGTTACAACGGATCCAAATTAAACTTTGGCTTGATTGGGGTATACTCAAACTAATTGGGGTATACCCGATTTTAAAGGACTCTTTTTAAGAGCAAAGGGGGAGGTCTATGGGTAAAGTTACAAAAGTACCCTTTCCCATTATAACTCTAATTACTACCTAAATCGAGTTTTTCATTCTCTTCATTTCATCTTCTTCTCTTATTCTTCTCCTCCACAACCTTACCGGCTCCATAACCCCCACCACCACCAAAACTCGCCGATCAATTACGTTAAAATAAATCGATTGAAAACTCAGATTAGTCTTCATCAATGGATCCACCACGGAAGAAGGCAACTCGTATGAAAGAAACTAATCGAAAACCCAATGAATATAACCTAGAATTGCAAGTTTGGTTGCTAAGAAAGTGAAGAAAAAACGGTTGAAGAAGAAGTAATTGAACATTTGAAACACGTGAAATGGCAAGCTTAAGAAAGTAAGGCTTGTTTAAACTCACTCTAGTACTTCGATTTCATGTTTGCATGTCAAATTAGGTGGAAAATTCGAATTTTTGAATTGGCATTTATTGTGGCAAGGTTTTTGTTATCGACCTTTCAGGGATTTCATAGTTAGGGTTTGGTAGGAGGGTATAAGGTCAAGAACTTATTTGTAAGTTTATGAATCGCTACTAGCAAGGCTGCGGAGTTATTCATCCGTATACCATTCCAGGCGTCTTTTTTTTTTAATGAAGCTAGGCATCTTATTATTGTTTACCCTTAGGCTACTTGTTTAGAATGTTTCTGATGCCAAAAATTTTTCGTAGGAAGGGTATTTATATAAAACCATTAGCTGTTTGTTGTATCGGCGATGATGTATGGAAATGGACCTTTCCGACCGGTTTAATGAAAAAAATCCTATATTTTTTTGTACCTTGGAAGGCTATTTTGATGATGCCTTATGGCTTTGTCTTAGGCGGCACTCATCTTTTTTGGTCGACCTTTCCGTCCATTGTTCCATAGGATATGTTATATATGTCTAACTCCGGCACATGTAATGTTTTTTTTTTTTCCGAATTGTTCTTGTTGCAGTTGCGAATGGCAAGAGCAGCTCAAAGCGGCTCTTAGTCCTCCTTCAAACCCTCCTCATGTTGGTGATAAACTCTTGTCTTCAAAACATCGAGGGGTATATGTTGTCTTAGGAACGACAAAGGTCTTAGAACCACTATCCGAACCCAATGATTGGGACGAGACTCCAGATGAAGACCAATCAATTCCATCCAGTAGAAGAGGTGATGATGATGTTGATGAAACCAATCCTGCCATTTGGAGGAGGTAATAATGATGATGATGATAGTGATCAAGACATGCCCGAGGATTTGGAGGAGGTAATGATGATGATGGTAATGGAGATAAAGGTAAGAATATCATCGAAGATGAAATTGTTGAAGAGGAAGAGGAACAAGAAGAAAAAGGATATGGAGATGGAGATGGAGATGGAGAAGGAGAACAAACTCCTAGCTATTGTTCAAGCCACCGAAGCTTGGCTTCAACTTCAACCAAACGAAGAAGAGGGTGATCACTAAACCTACCGATTCTCACATGCCTCCCAAACACTTGATGGTTGCCTTTGAAAGAAGGTGAGCCTCCAAAAGGGACCCCAACGAGATGGTGGAGATGTTCTTTTTGGATACAAAGACTCATGGGCATGTACGGTCCATAATACTATCGTAAGTAATCTTAATCCGTCTTTGTTATTTATTCAAGTGTGTAACTATCTTAATTAAATTTCGTCAAGTGTTTGTATTTCTTTTCATTTTATTTTTTTTTTGGTATTTAGGATCACAAGCATGCCATCGAAGTCTCATGAGGTGCCAAGCTTCGTGTTCAGTGACTCATACTTGGGATCTTGTCCGGAATGTGAGGAGGTGAAAGTGATTGTGAGGAACTCGGGTTGTGGCTGCGGTGGAGAGTTCGAATATTAATCATGATAAAGTTACCGTATGCATTCTCAGAGAGGTTCTACTGAGAGACCGATACTATTTTATTCCCATTGGTGAGATGGCAATAACTCCCGATGATGCTCAACAAATTCTATGCCTCGAGGTTGATGGAAACGATCGGGAGGGCTTCGATAATGCCATTTCTTTTGGAAAGATTTACGAATTGAGCAAGAAATTGTTTGATTGGAATCGAGTTCGGACGGATGATGTTCTTGACAAGAAGGATGGTCGATTAACCAAGAAGTTTAATGTGAAGAAGTTGAGGGACAGATTATGGCGGAGACACGGGAAATACTTGATAGGGAAGAATAGCACTAGAGTGCATAATCAATGCTACCGCGACCGCTTATTTGCTATACACCCTGGGCAAATGTATCTTCCCTGATTCCTAAACCAAGTCGAGGCCGATTACTTTGCAACTATTGGATCCCTTACATGAGATGCGTGGATATTCTTGGGGTACTATGGTGGTCGCTTCTTGAACAATGAGTTGACAAAATGTTCTAGGGCACTCACTAAAAGCAAGTTAACGAAACACATGTCTCTTCCGTGGTAATTTTATTGTCTAGAACATTTATATTCGCAAAATTCTCGTAAGATAAGGTTCTTACTAAACTTTTTTCTTTTTGCATAGGTTTGGATATATGAGCACTTCCCTTCTTTGTTCAAAGACAACTCTTACGTCAAAGTGGATATGAGTGTTAGGTTCATTTGCCAAGAGCCCAAAAGTACAGATTTAAGGGTACTCAAGATAAGGAAATGCTTGTGAAATCTTATGCAACTCCGAGACGCCATCGACAAATTGACTGCGGAAGAGGTGATATTTGATCCGTATCGAGAGGATAGAAATCAAGGTTTAATCCCAAGGAGAAATGATTTGTTGCATTATACTATGGACCCTTGATGACTATGTTTGAAGGATTTCAATGTACGATCCACATCGGGTAATGCGACAATTGGAGTTACGCCCAAGAAGAACCTCATTTCGATGAAGAAAAGCGGTTCTTTCTCGTGGAACCGGGATGACCAGCACAACTCCTAAAAACTATTAACGTCTTACGATCCAACAGCCAACTCAAGAACATTGGGACGATAGACCGGGCCGTAACATCATGTGAGTCTTTTTGGGACGATGTGACCACCGGTCATGAAGCTATCGAGAAATACATGGCGTGGTACTTGGATTGGGCTCGTCCCTCAATGTGATTAGGCCAATGACTACCGAGGAAATGGCTCGTAAGAAGAAGATCGAATCGAAAGACCCAGCAACATTGCTTAAGATATTTGTAAGTATTTTAGAGTTTCTCTTTTTATTTTAAGATTGATTGCATTCCAATCATTCTATTAATTGTTTGTTGTTTAATTGAATATGTATGATCGGTTGAAGACCTATGTGAGGGTGTTGTGTTGCGCGAAAGGCAGAGGAGAACACCTGCAAAGCAAGCACATTGACTATGCTTGCAATGTTGACAATGAGGATGCCCAGCTATTGTTCAAGCAACTTCAGGCAAGTAAAGGCTAAGAAAAAAGCTATTAAGGATGCACAAGCCAAGATAAAGGTTGATAAAAGAGGACTCGTAGTGCTCGTGTGGTGGTGAAGGTAACATAGTGTAGTCTGGTGGTGAAGGTAGCAAAGAAAGTCGTGGTGGTGAGGTAGTGTTCCAAAACGGGGTCGTGGTCGTGGTCGTGGCCAATGAATGCTTTCCTAGTTCATTTCTTTATGTTGTGGTGGACAAATGTTTAAGTTAATGGCGTGGACAAATGTTTTGCAGGTTTTTTACGGTTTATGGAACATGTTTTCGTATTTTGGACAAAAATGTTGGATTTCTAGTTGTTGAATGAATGGTTTGTTTAGCTCTATAAAGTGCCAATACATTTTCCGGCATGCTTTTTGAAGCTACCCCGTCAAGCTGTCCCCACGGGGCGACAATGTTGTCGAAATGTCGATTTACTCAGTCAACAAAAATTGTGTAACACCGGGGCGGCAAGGTAATACGATTCCTACTAAGCGTTTTTGTAGCCAAGGGTACGAAAATAGAGACCCATCGGCCATATCTTGAAGAAAAAAACCATTCTTCGATGCCTAAAATCATGTAAGGTCGGAAGGGAAACAAAACAAAAAATGCCGGCGGTATTTTGACCATTAGGCAAGCTAATGAACCCATACATTTCCTACCGTTTTGAGACCCAACATTTAGCAAATTTGACCCCTCCGACGGGTTCAAAATTCAAATTTTTGCAAGTACAATTGCATTGATTCACTTGTACTTGGATACTATAACGGCCAAATTTGGGCACCATCCTATAAATGCACTACTTATCTCCACAAAATAACACACAAATATTTGCATATACTCTCCAAAGCTCATATCATCACAGACTCCATCTAACTCACCCAATAGCTCTCTACACACAAGAAATGGCTTCATTTGATTCTAATGAAGATTTGGCAATCACCAAAGCTTGGTATGCGGAGACTAGAGTTCGGCGGTCCTCCGTAGGGTGGATTCCACAACCTTTTTGGGCTAGGGTTCACAACACTTTTAGCCAAGTGTGGGAATCTAACTCAGAAGTGTTCAACAAGTGCACGATAGGCACATAGTCATTGAAAATGCGATACTTGCTTATTTAGCTATCCAAAACCAATTTTCAACGCTCCTTTATCTTGTCCATTGAACAATTTGTAAGTTTTTTTGTGGTTTATTTTACGTGATCAATGTTGTTTGATCTTCCTACTAAACACCACTAACAAAGTAAGTTTGTGGAATATTTTTGTAGCATGAAGTCGCCAAAGCGCGCTACTTGGAGGAAAAGGGGGAAGCATTCGCATTCGATGCAAGCTATCAATTCATGGAATCCAAAATCCCGCAGTATGCCCCGAGGAGATGATGGAGGGGTGTATCGTCCTCGGACGAAGATTGATGGCTTTAGAAGTTTTTGTATAGGTTTGTGGGTAGACCTCTATGTAAACCCTCACGAGACTATAACTCGTCCACTAGGGTCGCCTAGGGGTTCAAAGGCTTGATGCACATGCTAAGTGCATTCGTTTTTCCGTCGACAAGGATTAGGTTTTATGTTTCAATCAATGTAGCAACCAAAATTGAATGAATAAAGGATTAGGTTTTATGTCATCCGACAATGTTGTTTCTTTTTTGCATGCCTGTTGATGGTGGATTTTCATTCAAGGTTAGATTTGTAAAAAACCAGAAAAATCATGCGCTGACATCTTGTAAAAGGTAAAGCCATTTATAAGTGTTGGATATTCCCTCACTTAATTCACCAAGAATGGATCATGCAAACAATCCCTTCTTGTGAATTTCATATCAAGCCTTGTATTTCCTGTACTCATTATCGGTGTGGCATGACGACCCAGTGTTACTCTTATAGAGTAACATGAACCTCAAGCACTATAATGAATCATTATCGGTGTGGCATGAGACTGAGTGTTACTCATATATAGAGTAACACGAACCTCCAAGCACTATAATGAAACCATGTACGAAATACCCGTACGGGCGATGCTCGGTGTGTTATATTAGCCGAGCCCCTCTCGGTGTGTTATATTAGCCCGATTGAGCCCCTCTCGGTGTGTTATATTAGCCCGATTGAGCATCCGGACTTGACTGTATCGGTCTCCGGATATGATTCTGATCATGATCATCCAACTCCACAAGCATGATTGGATGACCACAGATCAATTCCATCACCTAAGCATGGTATGGAATACCCACGGCCTTAGCTTGCCAGATATGATCGATCGCGATCATCCAACTCCACAAGCATGATTGGATGACCACGGATCAATTCCATCACCCCAGCGAGGTATGGAATACACGGCCGACCGCATGGTCGACCATTGGCCTTCGCTTGCCAAGAAACCGTCCATACCAAGCATTATGGACGGAAAACCTAAATTAGGGTTTCGGATATTACATGTCGCAAAACGTCTCAACCGTCCACATTCGCAGGCATAGATGGAGGTGTAGATGTAGACTCAAAGGGCCGGAGCATGTCGACACAATCACCATGTGACCGCCCTACACACTCGACCAATCGGTCAAAACCAACCATGATTGGTTACAACAAATTCATCCACTTTGAAAGAGCATGGTCGCGCGGCTTTGAAAGCCAAAATTAGGGTTCAAGACATCGCGCGCGTCCATCTTCCTAAGCACGAATGGAGGGTCACGAGATTAGATTGAGCAAGGGTCGGTCACACCAGCACATGACCACCCGTGGGCCCATCTACCTCCTCACGCGGTCGGCCAAGGCACATCATTCCCCGACTGAACCCAAAACGCAGACGCCCAAACTCGTGCGGTTACACCTCCCAAATCCTAAGCGATCTCGACCGCTCAACTTCATAGGATGATTTGGATGGCTTAGATCACGTTTTCATGGGATAACGGTATAAGTGTGAACACCAACCTACCACCTACACGGTGGTATGATGACCAAGACCGACCAAGATGGGTGCGTCTTGGGGGCGCGCGCCAAACTTGGGATGACACGCGGTTGCAATTCCTTTGCGGTAAGAGATTTACGCATGAGCCAATCTCGACCACTCAACTTCACCAGGACGGGTGGGTGGCTTAGATCGCGTTTTTCATGAGACGGTGAGACATGGGCGTGAACATCAGCCCGCCACCTTCACGCCAAGCCAGCCAGGCCCAAGCCCGGCCAAGCTAGGTCGTCTTGGAAAACGCGCCAGGAAGAGAGCATGGCGCGCGGCTTCTTTGCGGCATCAAGCTCTTATCGCCAAATCCATCTCAACCACTCAACTTTACCGGTCAAATTGAGTGGCTTAGGTTGCGCCTTCTTGGGAAAGTGAAGTATGGACGTGCACACCGGCGTGTTGTCTACACACATGCCCAGGTCGGTCCTCTTCAAAACCTTTCCCATGCTTAGTTTTCGACCAAGCTACGAGTGATGCTTGCGCACCTCTTTAAAAACCCTAATTTCATCAACGGTCGTGAGATGAGTGTCTCAAACATCATCTCATCCGTCCGAGCTTCACCCGACTTGGTTATACAGCCAGTCGGGAGTTATTTGGTTAGTGAGGAGTCATTACCCATCACTTTACCACACCGCAATGCGTACACATAAAATACACACGATACTTCACAAGTATCGACTTTACGAATAAACGAGTTATTCAATTGACGATTACATGCTATCTTTCGTGGATCCACGATCCACATTCCGTTATCAATCATGTCACAAAGCTGGGGATACTTATCAAAAATGGTCTGGCGGTTTTACGGCGTGCGGCGTGCAACGCGCCATCACAGAACGTGTCGGGAAGTCATGGACGGTTAGAGATTAACCGGAAGTGGGCAAGGGCGGTCAGGTGTGGCAACCGACACACAACTCCACTACTCCATCACTCCACTTCTCCACTTCCCACGAGAAACGTGAATAAGGCTCAATGACTTGTATAAATAGGTTCTCGCCCTATTTTTCAAAAAGGAGGACAAGAGAGAACAACACAAGTTAGACAGAAACTAAGTGTTAATACAAAACCGTATTCAAACACCAGGCAGCTTGCTTGCATCAACGTAAAAGCTTGCTCATCTTTTCATTTACAAGTCATAAGCAAGCCAACACCTTCACAATCTCAACACCTTCTTCGCTTCCTCCCAAGATCAACCCCATCTCCTTCACTTTGTAGAAACAAATCTGGGAACGGCCATTTCTTGGTTTAGGCCGGACTTGCAGATTGATCTCTCGAATGCAAGCACTCACCGCGCAGTGCATTTGTTGAAGGTTTAGATTCATTCCTCATCCACACCCCAAATTACCAAATTCTGCAGGAGTAGTTTCACCCATCAACAATTGGCGACCACGGTGGGAGATTGATCTATCGGTTGCATAAAATTGAATCCTCAATTTTCGGTTTCCATCTCGCAATGTCATCAGGCTACGGGCGGTTCGAGATATCATGGGGAAGCATAGCTGGAATCTTTGGAGGATGTCTTGGCAAATGGTAGAGTATCACCGGGAGGCGGAGCGAGACATTTCGCCTTTTGAATGACATAGCAGCACAATTACAAGAAGGATGCATCCACTCCGCAAGCTGGTGAATCTTAGCCGAGGATCACACCTTTACCCGGGGAGAAACAAAAAGAGCGCGTAATCGCGGGGGACTCGGGAAAGATGAACAAAGAGGGTCCAGTCGACGATGAGAATCCGAGGCGACTCCACGGGAGAAGAGACTTTGTCCGGAGCACTACAATGTCCCGAGATAAAGAAAGGGAGCCACAGCCTATGGAACCGTGTTAGAAGATTTATATCTCAAAACCCATTTGGCTTAAGATTTGTTCGACCCGCATCAACCTTTCAACGAGTGAAGAAATGCTTGAGGAAGGAGAGATCAATCAAGGAATGCGTGAGTACGAGAGGATGGGAGCGTTCAATTCGATCACTCGCGGTGACATTCGACACCTTCCACATCACTCTGCCTAGGCAAGCGATCCTGAGATATGATGACATCCGCAAAGTCTTACAACTTCATCTCCTATTCCACATCAAGGCCACGGAGAGACATTGCAACGCCCGCCAACGCGAGGAAAAGCTAGACTCAAGGTACTTACATTTCCCCTTCCCGAGTGAAGAAGATCCTGGAGCTACTAGAGCGTGGGTGCGAAATGGAGAGTTGAAGCTACCCCGTGCGAGCGCCCACCTCTTGATCAACAAGTAATGGATCCGAGGTACTTGTCATTACCATCGGTTCCTTCATCACCCCACCGGTGAATGCAACGCTTTAGGCGAATTGTTCGAGAAGCTCGGTTCGGAGATAGCTTGCGGAGGATTTTCTTAGAGGCTATCAGGTGCGATATGGTGAGGCTTCAAAAGGCAAGTAAGTTTTACTCAACAACTTTACAAGAAAGATAGTTTAGAATTCAGGGACTTAGCATCCTGCACGTGGAGAAAGAGGCTCGGTGATCAAACGCCATGTTTGTTTCCATTCGTACCTCCCTTTTACATAACATTTGCAACTTCATATATGTGCAATCATTCATGACCAAGATGCAAACCTCATTTAACATAATCTCTTTCAAAAGTTTGTTCACAAAACTATCTCAAAATAAGCCAATTCAATTACCTATTCAAGATAGGAAGTCGAAAGAAAATCCTCACTATCACTCAAAAAAAAAAAAAAAATCTAAAAGGAAAAACAAGTCGGTAGCTACAATCTTTCAAGGAAGTCCTTCAACAAGCAACTCATCCTTACGGGCAAGAGAGACTTTCATCCTTTGAAGTACAACTGCTTGACTTCGGTTCCTTAGGCAACTTTTCAACCTCTTCTTCCCTGGCGAGTAACACAAATTATACGAAGGGCTCAGTCCTATAATTTCTCGGAGCTCAGTGGTCAATACACCCTATGCGGCCGTCACTTCTACCACAGTGCCGGCGTAGAGGAGATATTCCAACAAGTGTAACACCTCCCGTCACAGTCGGCAGCCGCAAATCCCGATAACTCCTCAAGCGTAACGCCTCCGGTAGTCACCCCAGAGCAACAACTTTCCTCCTGCATCGGGATGAGGAGCGGAGGGGAGAGGAGGACCACCATCCATTACCATTTCGGACTTGATAGAGAAGCGGGGAAGTTCTTGCTAAGACTCAAACGGATGGGCGCAACTCGAGAAGAGGTATTTCAGCCGCGCGGACCTACGTGGACCTGATCAAATGAGCGGCATCGAGTTGAACGGTCTGTCATGGAGATTCTAACACGGAGGACCGATCCTCACAATGATCCTCCCGTGTCAACGGATTTACTACGAACAAACCATGTAAACCACGCTTGGGGTCGAGGCTCAGCATGAAGTTCCTTCACCTTGAGTCAAAGACTTCTTCAACACGAGAAAGATGGTCGGTCAAGAATCATGGAATTCGCAAGGTAAATCGGGCGAAGAGCCGCTCCGCTCAACGCTTCCTCCGGCAGGTCGCTTCAATGGTCTATCCAAGAGCCGCCTCAATGCTCTCTCCGGGACCCCTGTTCACTTCGTAATCCCGGGCTTCAACACTCTCTCCAGGATCTACCTCAACGTTCGCACGAAGCCACTTTAACATCCTCTCGAGTCGTTTCAACACTCAAGCTACACCAATAATCAAGGCGCTCAGGTCAAGTTGTCTTTGATGTACTCATTGCTCAACGTGCGTCTCATTCATCCTTCATGAGGATCAATGAGCATGAAAAACCCGAAGTCGATAGGAGGAGGGTTATCACGTGGAACGAATATTTTCATATAGTAGAGAGAGCGCGGTGAACAACTCATCATCAATGTTCGGCATGTATTTGAAGCTGTCAACACTTCCACCAGCATTATCTTGGAAGATGTATCAACGGGAGTTCTTTTCTTTCTACCGCAATGAAATAAAAAGACGGAGTTAGAACTTCTATGAAAGCACATGGAGAAGTGTAGTCACACACGGCAAGACACAACTCACATCGGAGCACACAATGACCGGTCCAAACATCGTTCAAGTATGTATGAGTATTGATTTCGGTCCAGTATAAGTTTCAAGACCGGTATTGCTCAAGTCTCAAGTCTCAAGCGCACCGACAAAGAAGGTTTGATCGAAGCACATGGCCGACGTTTGAAGCATGTACACGGTGGACCCACTTTCACCGGCAGAACACAACAAGCCACGTTCGATCAAGCGGCGCAGTAACCCCACGAGCGAAGCATGCTTGCTTGATCGGTCGATTAGGCACATCCCCACGATTGAGCAAGTAAACGGCGCAATAGCCCCTCGACCGGAAGCGGTCATCGCAAGGTCGATCGAAGCTAAAAAGGCCCGACATCATGCTAGGGGAACACTTTCTGGACGTTTCTTGAACGTGACATGCTCGAAGGACGGGGCGGCCGTCTCTCTGGTAACATCTAACTTTGTCTCATAAGTTTTATCTTTAATCTGTCACCATCTCATGCCTACCACACAATAGTGTAACCATTATGTGCTAGGCGGGGGACTTAATGTTGATGGTGGATTTTCATTCAGGTTAGATTTGTAAAAACGGAAAAATCATGCGTGACATCTTGTAAAAGGTAAAGCCATTTATAAGTGTTGGATATTCCCTCACTTAATTCACCAAGAATGGATCATGTAGCAACAATCCCTTCTTGTGAATTTCATATCGACCTTGTATTTCTGTACTCATTATCAGTGTGGCATGACGGTGAGTGTTACTCTTATAGAGTAACATGAACCTCCAACACTATAATGAATCATTATCGGTGTGGCATGAGGCCAGAGTGTTTACTCATATATAGAGTAACACGAACCTCCAAACACTATAATGAAACCATGTCTGAAATACCCGTGCATGGGCCGATGCTCGGTGTGTTATATTAGCCCGAGCCCCTCTCGGTGTGTTATATTAGCCGATTGAGCCTCTCGGTGTGTTATATTGCCCGATTGAGCATCCAGGACTTGGTATGTCGGTCTCCGGATATGATTCCGATCGCGATCATCCAACTCCACAAGCATGATTGGATGACCAGATCAATTCCATCACCCTAAGCATGGTATGGAATACCCACGGCCTTAGCTTGCGGATATGATCGATCGTGATCATCCAACTCCACAAGCATGATTGGATGACTACAGATCAATTCCATCACCCCCAGCGGTATGGAATACACACGGCCGACCCCGCATGGTCGACCATTGGCCTTCGCTTGCCAAGAAACCGTCCATACCAAGCATTATGGACGGAAAACCTAAATTAGGGTTTGCGGCATATTACATGTGCCGCAAAACGTCTCAACCGTCCACATTCGCAGGCATAGATGGAGGGTGTAGATGTAGACTCAAAGGGCCGGGCATGTCGACACAATCACCATGTGACCGCCTACACACTCGACCAATCGGTCAAAACCAACCATGATTGGTTACAACAAATTCGTCACTTTGAGAAAGAGCATGGTCGCGCGGCTTTGAAAGCCAAAATTAGGGTTCAAGACATCGCGCGTCCATCTTCTCCGGCACGAATGGAGGGTCACAGTTAGATTGAGCAAGGGTCGGTCACACCAAAGATGACCACCGTGGGCCCATCTGCCTCCTCACGCGGTCGGCCAAGGCACATCATTCTAGGCCAACCCAAAACGCACGCCCAAACTCGTGCGGTTACACCTCCCAAATCCTAAAGCGATCTCGACCGCTCCAACTTCACCGGATGATTTGGATGGCTTAGATCACGTTTTCATGGGATAATCGGGTATAGAGTGTGAATACCAACCTACCACCTACGCGGTGGTATGATCGACCAAGCCCAGAGGCCAAGATGGGTCGTCTTGGGCGCGCGCCCAAACTTGGGATGACACGCGGTTACCAATTCCTTTGCGGAAGAGATTTACGCCGCAAACCAATCTCGACCACTCGGCTTCACTTAGGACGAATTGGGTGGCTTAGATCGCGTTTTCATGAGACGGTGAGACATGGGCGTGAACATCAGCCCCGCCACCTTCACGCTAAGCCAATAGGCCCAGACCACCAAGCTAGGTCGTCTTGGAAACGCGCGAAGAGAGCATGGCGCGCGGCTTCTTTGCGGCATCAAACTCTTATCGCAAATCGATCTAAATCCACTCAACTTTACCGGTCAAATTGAGTGGCTTAGATTGCGCCTTCTTGGGAAAGTGAAGTATGGACGTGCACACCGGCGTGTTGTCTACACACATGCCAGTCGGTCCTCTTCAAAACCTTTCCCATGCTTAGTTTCGACCAAGCTACGAGTGATGCTTGCGCACCTCTTTAAAAACCCTAATTCATCAACGGTCGCAGATGAGTGTCTCAAACATCATCTCATCCGTCCGACTTCACCAGCTTGGTTATACAACCACAGTCGAGTTATTTGGTTAGTGAGGAGTCATTACCCATCACTTTACCACACCGCAATGCAAAGTACTGCATAAAATACACACGATACTTCACAAGTATCGACTTTACGAATAACGATTTATTCAATTCAGCATTACATGCTATCTTTCGTGGATCCACGATCCACATTCAGAGACATCAATCATGTCACAAATCGGGATACTTACTTTGGGGTATTGGTCAGCGGTTTACGGCGTGCGGCGTGCAACGCGCCATCACAAGAACGTGTCGGGGAAGTCATGGACAGTTAGAGATGAAGCGAGAAGTGGGCAAGACTGGTCGTGTGGCAACCGACACACAACTCCACTACTCCATCACTCCACTTCCTCCACTTCCCACGAGAAACGTGAATAAGGCTCAATGACTTGTATAAATAGGTTCTCCGCCCTATTTTCAAAAAGGAGGACAAGAGACAGAACAACACAAGTTCAGTCGACAGAAACTAAGTGTTAATACAAAAACCGTATTCAAACACCCAGAGCCTGCTTGCATCAACCGTAAGCTTGCTCATCTTTACATTTACAAGTCATAAGCAAGCCCAACACCTTCACAATCTCAACACCTTCTTCGCTTCCCTCCCTAAGATCAACCCCATCT
Organism: Papaver armeniacum; assembly: GCA_023531295.1. NCBI lineage: Eukaryota > Viridiplantae > Streptophyta > Magnoliopsida > Ranunculales > Papaveraceae > Papaver > Papaver armeniacum. The sequence continues at coordinate 33,275 of JAJJWW010011031.1, forward strand.
CCTTCACTTTGTGACCGAAGCAAATCCAGAGCGAACCGCCATTTCTTGGTTTAGGCCGGACTTGCACAGATTGATCTCTCGAATCTACAAGCACTCACCGCGCAGTGCATTTGTTGAAGGTTTAGATTCATTCCTCATCCACACCCCAAATTACCAAATTCTGCAGGAGTAGTTTTCACCCATCAACAATGCCGAGTTAAATATAGCCGGAAGGGTAGGAAATATTTACATGCCGACCGTAAGATTGCTGCCCAAGATAGTCGGCGTGTTCTTCATTCGAGGACCATTCCGGCGGATATATGGTCGGCGGCTTATTCAAAGTTGACCATCCGAGGCGGATGTATGGTCGGAAGCTTATTCAAAACCACGACCTTGCTAGGCTTTTATGCATTTCAAAACCAAAATTTTGGATCGAAATCGAACTCATAAGACGGATCAAAAGGTTAATCTCTTGAATTCATAATTTGAAAATTTTAATCTAAACTCAATTAATTAACCTAATCGGAAATTTTAGTGTTAATTAACCAAGGGCATATTATCCACTTAGAAAAAACAAGGTTAAGGGTGGCTTGGTTTTACTTCAAAATGACAGATTTTGTCTTATTGGGTACTAGGCCTTAACCCGTGCCGTAACGGCACAGGAGTTGATCATTGTCTATATGTTCATTGCCCAATTTATATCACCAAAACATGTCTTGCCGCGGATCATATAAAAAAAAAAAAAGATACATAACCCATTGGTTGCCCTCCAACAAATCCAAAATGGTCTTGTACCAAAAGACAATAGGTAAACTTCACTTAGGTGGCCACAAATACGTTTTCACTTTTGGCATAACAATGTTTTTGTTCTTAATTCGTGATTCCATTTTTCTTTTCGATAAGTATGAAAATTGGAATCGATTAGATGTTAACCCCACCGGGGAAGCGAGGTATTCCCATCCGATGTTTAGTCATGACTCTTTAACCCAACCGTAGTACCTATCGGAAAAATGAAATTACATTAATCACAATGATCTGCCGATTGATGATATGTCATCTGCTTAGAAGTTCTTCTCCTTCTCTAATTGTTACTCCAAAACGTTATCATGCATGATGCTATACCACGGGCTATATCGGATTGATTGATTTGTTTTCTTTTTCTACACGGATTAACGTCGGGCTAATGTGGAAGTCGGCGGAATCAAATCATATAAGTTGACCGAAATAACGTCAATGCCATTGTTAGTTTCTCACCGTAATGACCGGTGGTGGATTACATTTTAGGGCCTTGTTGTTCCAAAACTTATGTTGTCCATAAATTAAGAGAAGTTGGGAGGTTAACCAGAAGGTGAAGTTTCTTATTCTTAGTTTGTTACATGCAAATTAAGAGAGAACTTGAAAACAACAATCCATCCTAAGGGAGCTCTAAGTTTGTTTCTTATTCTAAGTTCTTAATTCGTGATTCCATTTTTTTTCGATAAGTATGAAAATTGGAATCGATTAGATGTTAACCCTTACAGGGAAGCGGTATTCCCAACCGATGTTTAATTTTGTGACTCTTTAACCCAACCGCAGGTACCTATCGGAAAAATGAAATTGCAAATTAATCACAATGACTACTGCCGATTGATGATATGTCATCTGCTTAGAGAAGTTCTTCTCCTTCTCTAATTGTTACTCCAAAACGTTATCATGCACGATGCTATACCACGGAGCTATATCGGATTGATTGATTTTTTTTCTTTTTCTACACGGATTAACGTCAGGCTAATGTGGAAATCGCTGGAATCAAATCAGATAAGTTGGCCGAAATAACGTCAATGCCACTGTTAGTTTCTCACCGTGTGCCGGTGGTGTTTGGATTACATTTAGGGCCTTGTTGTTCCAAAACTTATGTGTCCGCAAATTAAGAGAAGTTGGGAGGTTAACTTGAAAGGTGAAGTTTCTTATTCTTAGTTTGTTACATGCAAATTAAGAGAGAACTTGAAAACAACAATCCATCCTAAGGAGCTCTAAAATAAGCACATGACGCTGATGGATTGTGCATTAACCTATTACTCGGGTTAATGCAATTTGTTTCCATGGTTTTTTTTTTTTTTTTTTGAGAATTGCTAGTTTGACCGTAATAGGTGTTTAGAAGAAACCCTTAGAATGAAACATATAATGGGACCAAGGTAAAACGTTACCATCCCAATAACATATACATTACACTATCAACGTTAAATTTTTATCGGGTTGTTGTTAGGGTAAATTGCGGTCAGCCTGTACAATATATATATATATATATATATATATATATATTTTTTTTTTTTTTTTGTAACCAGCTTATTTTCACATAGAGTAAGAATTCCCCACTACCTGACTACCACATTGACCACCTACACTACCACCACCAGAACCGCCCATCACCACTACCTCATCACCATCATCACCGGCTCCATGGACCACCAACAAATACTACCCAATTGATATGATTATTAACAAATTTATTATTTATTTAATGAAAGTATTTATTAGGATAATCATAAGACATTTATAAGGAAACATTAATAAAATATTAATGATGAAAGTATATTCATTAAGAAAATTGTGAGACATCTATTAAATTAAGATATTTATGATGTAAGAAGATATTTATAATGAAAAATTCATAAGAAATTTAATGAAAGTATATTAATTAACATAATTATAAGACATTTATAATGAGAGATTAATAAAATATTCATTATAAAAAATTAATGATACAATAATGATGTAAACAACCACAACCATAGATTTAGCTTCCCCAAGAATGAATCCAGAGCGTCCTTTATCTAAGCTAAGTTGTCCATGCTTTGTTTTATATTAGAGACTAGGTATCATCCGGGCCTTACGGCCCGGGCTCAACCTCTTACTTCCATATATTTCCATTTACTTGTGGTTATATGTATAAGGTTTTCTAGATTTATCATAAAAAAATTTAAACATAAAAATGCATAACAACACTTAGGTATTTAATATTTTTTTATGATGTTTATGAAAAAAATTGCATGCATTATGATTTGTACTCTTTTACGCCCATGTATCTAAAAAAACCAATCTTCATATGTTTCATTTGCGTCCTTTTGAAACTCCATAAATTTTGATTTTGGTAAGCCAAGCTTCTCATAGGAATTCCACTTTGTTGATTTTTCGTTGCATATTGGTCTGGATTGTTGGTTGCTTCAACAAATGTAGTTTGTCGTGTTTCTTGAATATTTGAGGCCCTATACATGAATGATGTTAGTTAATAGTTTATGTGACATCTTGTATATGCCATTGTGTTGAGCAAGATGTTTCATTGAAATTGTATATGCTAACCTCATGTGCATTTATACGCTATGTTTCCCCTCCAAGTTATGGTATATTTTTGTAGCATTCGTTGATGACGAGGTCATCTTACGAGAAGATTGTGAACATTAATCGGTTAATTTGTTCGGTATGTATCGGATGAAACATTCATGTGTTTAAAATCAAATAATACCTTGGTAATTCTTCACGTATGTGGAACAAACACCAAGTAAAATCGGGTTATGTTTGTAGGTTGTGAAAATTTGGGTTGTTTTCCACTTCCTTGCAAGCATTACCCCATAGGGCAATGTTTATAGTTGATCCTCTATTTAAATCATAAGACATCATAATTTTTTTGTTAACGTTGGATATTTAAAAATTCTTTATTTAAGTAATAATATTAATTAGAAATAACATTGTACTGAGGTTCTCTAAAGTTATTTCTCGCATTAGATTGCTCTGTCCGCTTGCACTCGGAAACTTGATGCTTGTGTACGCTCTTAAATAACGATCACATCTACATTAATAACATTAGTAATATTAATTTTTTTCTCTTAAATTTAATTTTATGTTAAATTTCCTTTACCATACCTGTAAGATATATGTTTTGTATGTTTGAGTTGATCTCTTCAAATTCGGTGAAGTTAAATCTTCTAGGAATTATTGTCGTTGGATCCGTATCCAACTCAGTAATTCTGGTGTCCCGACAAAAGAGACCTCTTTTTTCACTTCTGGCTGGCCTGAATCTAGTCTTAGACTTGCTTAAGTGCAATCCTTGAATGGAATATAGGCTATTTTCTTTTAGCGTCATCAAATTTCAGATTAGTTCTTAGGTATACTTGCATGTAATTCATCTCCACAGGTTTGTCAAAAAAATAAAAATAAAAATAAAAAATAAAAAATAATTAAAATCATCATATTTATTAAATAATAGATACATGGTTTAACAAATATTAGACATTGGCAATTGATACCTCTTCATCGTTGAAAAGCATATCTATGCTTTTATCTGTCATTGTTCTAAAGTTGAATTCTTTCCACTTGTTTACGACTTGGACTCTGACAGTGTTTGATTTTCCTTCATATAAGGATTTTAGGCCAAGTGATGCTCCATATTTAGTCGACATCATGCTGCAATGTTGGTTGTAGTCTCTTAGTTTTAGTTTGTGGTTGAATAAACAACATCTTTTATAGTGTTTAGAATTCAATGTGTATCAGATTAGGAATCTGGTTATCAATTTTAAACCCAACACCTTTAGGAAACTGCTTTTGTTTTGGACATTGATTTATCTGGGATGCAATTAATACATGTAAGGTATGTCCAAAATAAAACCAAATAAAACATCCAAAAATAGAAAGACATAGTATACATTTGCCCATTCTTAATCTGAAAGCAGTTGTAATAAACAACCTGAAATATTTGAGAAGTCCCCCCCCCTCCTATGGTGTACGCAAGATAACTCAAATATTTGATGCCTTTGGTTGCCACATTTATCTTATGTTTTCAATTTCTACTTCTTGTTACGTGAGGAAATAGGTTGTGCTTTCTTTGTTGAACATCGTGTCCTCTTTTGCAATTGGTTCTAGATTGGCATACCAAGCAAGCATTTTTTCTATCTTTGAATTTTATTATTGATTGTATGTTGTATTGCCTTTGTTGCCGCTCCCAGTTTTCTACTTCGCTTTTTGTATGCAAATCGAGTAATTTGTTGTCGTTCTTTGTCGAAATCTTGGGAAAGATATACCTTTGAATCATCGTTCTTTATTTTCATCATCTTTTAATTCTTTATCTCGCATATCTTGCAAGAGCAATCACTATCATCGAAATATTAATTCTTGATTTGTCGTTTTTTTGCATCACTATCATCGAAATGTTTATGAATTCTTCATGCAAGTCTTCATTTATGTTTTTTCTTCTCACCTAGCCATATCGGTTTAGTTCCGGTGGTGGCCGGCGGTGCGTCGCTTCATTGCCGCTTTTCGCATTAGCGATACATGGCATATAAAAGGTCTCACTCTCGTTGTCCTTTGCTCGTCTCTGCCATATCTTCTCTTTACCCTTGTTTTTTACGGAACATCCCTGTGAATTTAGAATCCAAAAACAATTATCATACGAATAAATTATAACCACGAATAAATTGCAGAGTTTTTTGATCCAAAAAAAGAAATTAGAAATTGAATAAGAACTAATTATTTGAATTTGAATTATCTGAAGCAAATTCGTTTCCAAATACAGTGAAACCATACAAATTATTTTGTTGATTGTAATATCCACAAAACCATAAACATTAGAAGAAGAGTTACCTAGATGTTAGTGGTTGCCTTCAATTAGTTACGTAATTGAACAAAGTAAGTGTTACTCCATCGACCACGATTCCCAAAGATTATCTATTCTTCTCCTTTTTTTCTATCCAGTATTACGATGGAGTATTAATATGAACAAAAGAATAAAGAAGGACGAAGCATTGTCGACACATGTTCGAGATTTCTTTTGTTTTTAAACGAAGCATGGCCGACACATGTTTGTTAAATGTGATATTAACAAAGAATAGTTTACATGTTTGTTAAGCATGGCCGACACATGTTTTTAAACAGAATATGTACCTATCCCTACTCCATCGGAGGTTTACATATGTGTAGCAAAAGAGACATAAGTATCAAGAAAACTTTTGTCGATAAAACCTAATTCACGATGCCACGATGTCCCTTTTTTCTACTAAAAGATTTGTCGTAGTTTGGAAAAATGTGGCACACTGCCAATCATCACTGGACCAACTTATTGGCACCATTTTGGAGATGTATTCCATTAGCTCTTTCACCAATTGATCAATATCGTATTGTGATTATAACATGTTGCCAAACCATTACTTTAGTTTAAGAAGAGGTTCATAAAACACTAACACCCAGTTAATATATTTCCACTCATTCTCGAACCCAAATAGCTAGCACATGCCGAAACCGACCCATCTAAGCCAATCCTTTTTTCCTTGTCTCTGCTTTGAATCCAAGCGATAAGCTAAATAAAAGTTGACACCCTAATTCGTGAAACTAATAACCCATACGTTGAGTGAGTGATTTATGAATTACCAAGAACACATAAATAAACATGAAACCCTAACAAAATAAGATTGTAATAACCACTGTATAGTTCCAAAATTGAAATTTTAGTTCTCGGATAGCCACAATGTTGTTTTACTGTGTGATACGCGTCCCTATGACTCGAGCATCCTACTGTCGCGTGTCAATAGATAGGCTTCTGAATTTTTAATTGAATTATGTATTTCTTCATTCTTTATTTAGTGTTAGAATCATAAAACTCAATTGGATTGTAATGCTTCATTTAAGTAATAGTGATCTTTGTAATCCAAAAATATTTTCAATTCCTTTTCGTCATCGTAATACTTCGTCGAGAGCATGCAGAGTTTAAACATGGTAGTGTTGTTGTAGATGTGATAATTGAGAGGAGACAATGCAGTCTGTACTTTTGTTTGTTGGTCATTCAATGTACCTTATCTTTTCTATATGGCTATGACTCTAGAGTCAACTGCTACAATAATTCCTTTTTGTACTACAGGCTAATAAAGAAATCAGTGTTATTTCCATATTTCGTCGAGAGCATGCAGAGTTTAAACATGGTAGTGTTGTTGTAGATGTGACACGGGATTGATGAAATAATTGAGAGGAGACAATGCAGTCTGAACTTTTGTTTGTTGGTCATTCAATGTACCTTATCTTTTCCATATGGCTCTATCTCTAGAGTCAACTGCTAGAATAGTTGTTCTTTAATGGAAATCTAATGCTAATAGTCTAGTACTACTTAGAGTCAACTGCTATTGCATGTATCCCAATTTAATAGACCAAACAGTTGAAACGTAAGGCAATAACAATGGCATGCAAATTTAAAACTTCAAAGTCTGCATTTATGTTTCTTTTATTTTACTAACTCCCACCCAACGAAATTTAAAACTTCAAATTTAAAACCTCTATTTAACAGTGTTCTCTACATGTGTTTCATCATCAGATAAAGTACCATGTTCATTTCAGGTTTTGTCAATGTACTACATCCCTTTATAACAATTTTTGTTATTCACTTCTGTTCAAACGATAACGGGTTCGTCTTGTATACTTTCATCAATTTCATTTTTCTTTGTTGTTTCGTCTGGGATGTCCACTCATTCGTAGCACCTTGTGTATTTTACGATGGAAATCCCAGTGAAACAACAAAGAAGATGAATTTTGATCCTTGGGTTTTTGTTTTAGTCATTGTATGAAATATATTCAGATAGAGATTATCTGGATTTTTCAATACAGATGTGCTTTGAGTGGAGAATCAGCGGTCTTTAAGAGGTTTTGGTTCAGGTTAGAATGGAAGAAAGATTGTGTAGAAGCAATCGCTGCCAATTGCAGTTGATGAAGGATGCAGATTTCCATGTTCTTCTTTGGATTCTCCGATGTAGTTTGGGTTGATTCTTCTATTTAGAAATATTAGCATGCCTACCTTGAGTCTGACGATATGGTCTGGTACGTGGTGCAACTCTAAGCTTTTTAAAAATTCTTGATGTAATCAGAATGGCCTTGATAACTCTGTCCCTGCTTAGGCACTCATGTTCTTCATGTTCTCTGTTAGTTATCATAGGGTACCCTTCCTGGTTTCTTAGCAGCTTGTCACAGTAAATTAAGAGACTTGAAGATTTATCATTAAAATTATAAGGGTATTATTAAAATTTAAGAAAACAGAAACAACTATTAAAATTTAAACAGAAAGAACTATTAAATTTTTACTAAGTAGTAAAATCTTCGTAGTCACTATTTTTAGGATCACGGGGTTCGGTTGAAAAGGTTCCTCCATATTTGTATTCATCGATTCTTTTGTTACTCCAAATAATGGCTATGTTGGTTTTGTCTTTGCTGTGTGAGATATTTTTGAACTCCTCCATTCGTTGTTCTGTTTCAGTATTATAATTTTTTGACATTTCTCTGCTCCATTCTAATCCCAGATTCTGCCTCGCAGAGCCATGATATCTCGGTCATTCTCAATTTCTTGTCGGAATCGATGGCGTATAAATCTAGTCATCTCCTCGTCGATCAAACTTAATATTTTTTCTTGAAAACTATAGTTGAAAAGCAAAAATTGTTCACCTTTGTGCATTATAGGTAAGGAATTTAAATTTATTTCTCCTTTGATTCTTCATTGGATGGGTAATCACCATGGTTACGGAGAAGTTTAATCTATGAATCAATGCTGATATGGAAAAAAAAGTTGTTATTAATTGCATAGAAAGAGATGTATCAATGGTATTTAATTAAGGTAAATTGTGTTTCCATACAATAATAAAATCGGTGTTACGGAATAACTTCTCTAAATCCATCCTAACTCAATTTTTGTTCTGGAATAGCTTTCCTAAATCCATCCTAACTAAATTAAATAATATACCTAATTGAAGCTGGATTTTGAATTGAGTTGTTGCGCATTGGTTTTAAAATTGAATTGAGTGCAATAATCTCCCATTTATATGATATAGGAAAAAAAGTGACGCATTGTAATTAAAAAAGGATCAAACACGTACCATAGTTCATCTGGGTAACCAATTTGTACAAAAGCTAAGCAACCGAGGCCTATTAAGGAAAAGCCAACGTCGGTGCCAAGGGAAAGCCAACGTTAAATATACGCTTTCCCTATGACTTTCAAGTACTCTTATACGGGAGATAGTCTTATATAAGAGCTGATAAACTTTAAATTAAGAATCCTAGTTATATTTGTATTATGGAATTTTAAATATTTAGGAATCATGGTTTTGTGTCTTTACATAGATTTGGTATCGCAGTAGAAGACTAAATTTAGTTCGCCTGGTTTGGGTAGGATGAATTTCCTTGAGAAATAGTTCGGACATTAATTGAAAGAAATAGTTTGAACATTAATTGAAAATAATAAGAACTTGAAATAGTAAAATTTGTCTCTCAAAATTACTATAAGAAAAAAAATGGCCTCCTAATAAAGATTTTTTTTCTTTTTTTTGTTGAAAGAGCTAATAAAGAAATCAATGCAAAATTGCTATAGCATAGTTAATAAGTTGTTTAAACATATTGATGCTTTCTCGATTAGTAATTATTATTAGATGTACTAATAATATTTGTTGCTAAGATAGTTGGAGTTGTTCCATTCTCCCCCTAGAATCAATTGTTCCGTGTCACTTGAAGTTTATTCCGAAAGATAATCATGGATTGGTTGTTTTCTTAGCGAGGCTCGTGTTATCTGTGACAGGAAAAAAAAAAAAAAAGAATTTTTTTTTTTTTTTTTTTGTTTATGTTCTTCTTGTTGTTAGAAAAATAATAATACCTTCATCGTTTTCTGTGGCATCTATTTTCATAATTTCTTTTGCTTCCAAAGGACATGATTCCCCATGTGAGTTTTGCCACTTCCACGCGAAAGACACACACATAGCCCTTTATTCTCGCTTGTTACCTTCTTTCTAAATTTTCTTTGGTTTCCCGCAATTAGGGTTTGTTTGTTGTTATCTAATATGGTTCCCGTTAGAATAAATATTGATTTTTAAGGCATTACCTTATTTTATTTCTGGCAATTTTGAACGTCGTCAAATGTTAACTTGATTAATTCCTCGCGTGTTGTCAGTGTACTAATATTTCAGCTATGCCTGTGCTGTCTCGACTTGGAGTCTTATCGGCAATCTGCAGATCGGGAATATTAATATGTTAGAGTTATCTAAAAAAACACCTCAATTTGTAGGTCGGGAATATTAAAAATTATAAAATTACCTTGTTTTTGGAGAAGAAATTTGTTCATTAGGTTTGAACACCAGCTCAAATCATCAATTGTTTGGTATCTTTTCACGCATCTTGGGCAAGCATAGTAAAACCATTCTTGTCTTCTTTTAAGACGTACGATTGTTGCTTGATCTTTATCGAGTAGTATTTGTGTTCATGGAAACAATTAAACTACTTATGTAATGATATAGATCATATGAGCATGTATACAATATCATATGAGCATGTATACAATATAGATCATATGTTCATGGAATATTAACTTACCTTATTTTTTAAATAGAGTTCTTGTTTTTCCGAGATAAGTTGATGCCTTGATTATGCTCATCCTATTTCTCTTTATGATTCGATCGACATCTTTTGTTTTTCCTTGTACAAAGTATATGTTATGAGCTTGTCTCTTTTTCCCCGCATATAAATATTGTTTTTATAAACACCATTAGTACTTGATTTTTATTGCTAAGGCTAAAGAATAATTATCTAGAACCTTGATCGAGCTTTCGGTATTCTCGTAGGACATGTTATCCGTAGGTAATATATCCAAATTCTATCTCAAGCACTACACGTTTAAGTTTTATTTTGTTGAGTTAAAAAGAAGAAGAAGAAGAATTGTACCTTGTTAAAACTATCGTGGAGATCCTGTGTCTGTTCTTGCAAAAGAGTCTTGGGTTGATTCTCTGTATATGGGATCGTGTAAGCTATATATATATAGGTCATACAAACCTTGTTAAGGAAAACAGTATTTCCATAGAAATCAACTTGTACCCAATAAGGAAATCGTGTGTCCTATATACGAACAGTTTAACTTGTATTATCTTTCCTAAATCCATCAAAACTCTAACTTATTTTTTTTTTCCGGCCCACTAAGGACAGCACACACCCCACTTCCAAGAGCACCTCTGTATCGACTGAGAATATGTTCTAGTCAGTGGAACCGGTGAACCACGCGAGATGTTTAGATGCGTGGGGCAGAGGGCTCGTAGTACTCCATTTGATCCCGACCTCGGAATCACCTACTCAAGGGATAGGCCTGACGGCAAAGGCGGTGTAATCTTTCAGGGAAGAAGGGGCCTAAAAACGGCAGATGCCGTACACCTGAGTGACAAAGGAAAGAGCGAGACCTAAGCGTTTTTCTGTGTGAGAGAAGGAGGGATTTTCCTGTTCCTTTCCGCATCCGTAGTGAGGGATTATTCTTTAAGTAATATCATATTAATATCAGTTTATGTTTAGATATTGTTTGGGTTTGTTATCGGTTTAGGTGATAATGATTAAGATCATATTAATGTATTGCATACATTATTTTCACTTGTATTACATCAGATAAAGAGCATCATTCGTCTTTCGTATGTTTTCTTATTTGTCTTGATAAGCAGTCTATGGCTGATACGGAGAATAGGGTAATGAGAGGAAGAAGAATAGGGTTTGTGCTGTCAATCTAGTTGAGTGTTGCATTTTTGTTTGAATGTAGTTATAACTATAATGTTAAGCAAGGTGACACATCGTAAAAGGTTTAAGTTAATAAGTAACTTTCGATATAAATTAATGGTAATTGACATGAAGTTGAAATCTAAACATTGTAATCCTTTGATTAAAAGAAACTATTTCAATGATTTAATGCTCTAGGATTGTATGGCCTATGTGGCCAATGGCGAATCCCATTATCAATAACTTCTATCGGAAATTGTGTCCGTTGTATTGCGAAAGACTCGCAATGTTCCGAATACTTTCCTTATGATGCCAACGACGACCAATATTCTCACCTTCTATTACGCGCTTTGATATAATTTTTTCTCAATTTTACTATTGAAAGCAAAGTGTTCTCGGAAATCTTGGTTCTTCCACTCTCTAATTACCATTATCGCTCGATCCAATATTCAAGTGTCATGACGCGCCTGGTATACCATCAATTTTTTCCGATCGAGCAACTCGAGCAAGTTCTCTCGTAAATCGACTTATGGGGATTACATAAGGTAGCTTTACCTTAATTATATCTTCACCGTAAAACTTGTGCTTCTTGGATTTAATGTCTCAAGATCCTTTGTAGTGTCTGTTTCCTTATCGCTTATATTTGGTACCTACATCATTGTGTAGTAATAATCATTAGTGTGTAATAAAGGATGTATAAGTATTAATGAATAAATATTTAAATTATATGAAATTACGCTAGTACCGAATGCACTCAAATTTTTGGTCTCGATTTTCCTTTCATCCTAAAAAAGGATATTCATATGTATTATGTTTGTATCTCGACAATCCATAAACTCTCTTGGTTGTTTTTCGAATTTCCATTGTGTTATCCTTTCTTGGTCCCGTATTTTGTCTATGTTTGCCCTGTAACTCAGGCCTATTTCTTTCTTGAATCGTTCCAGACTTTGTGCTTGTCTTTTATTGAATTTCTTAATCTTTTTTTGAATCCATTTTCTGTGTGCTTGTCTATTATTTTCTGGTCCTTGAATGGAAATACTTGCATGCTCATATATTCAATAGATTCCGATTCTCATGATGCGCCATCTAGGAAGTCCATCATCTCCCGATTGATTCTCGCATTATTTCTTTTCAAAGATCTTGTTGTTTCAAACAGAAATTTTTAATTTTTCTGGTGTTGTAGAGTTGTATCTTTAGCTGTTTTTCATCACACCCATCTTCAGCGTTTTTGAAGGGGTCTATTTCGGTGAAAAATTCCATGTATGTGTACTTGTTGCGATCAAAACATACACAATTGTTTTTCTGTCTCAGCAATGTATGAAATAAAATTAAATCAAATGGTTAAGATGTTGGTACCTTTTTGCTTGTTCAAAATCCTGTTGTTTGTGCAAAGTAAATATACGCTTTTTCAGTTTTGTCTATCCTTTTAGTAGTCTTATACATGAGGTAGGCTTATATAAGAGCTATTAAACTTAAATTAAGAATCCTAGTTGTATTTGTATTGTGGAATTTTATATGTTTTAGGAATCACGGTTTTGTTTCTTTATATAGATTTCTAGTACTTGGTTTGCAAGAAAAAACTGTCGTTAAGAAACCTATTTATGGTATTTATTATTTTATGGAAATTGTATTGTTTCGGGATATTTATCGCCGCACTGATAGGACATCACCACACAACAACTCTATCTGGTCCATTCAATTCCAACTCACTGGCAGCCCTAATCCATGTATTATCTGAGATGCTAGCGTTCCTTTGAAAACCAAGCCGTCACATTTCGGAAGCTCACACAAGTGCTTTCAAAGAGCTTCTTTTTGTTCTGCTTTCATATCATAATTTTTTGACATTTCTCTGCCCCATTCTCGATCTTAGTTGTGTATCGCATGTCATGGTATCTCGGTCATTCTCAATTTATTGTCGGAACTGATGGTGTATATATCTAATTGAAGCTGGATTTTGAATTGAATTGTTGCGCATTGGTACTAAAATTCTGATCCTCTACAAAAGAGACTACACGAACACAATGTGAAAAGGTACTAAAATTCTGATCTTCTATGAAAGATACTACACGAACACAATGTGAGAAGAGAAATAGATAATCAATTTCATATGCACGGATTGATAGTAAAGGCAAGGACTTTGGTGGATAACTAAACTTGTTCGAAGTTGTATTCTCATTTGAATAATATATCTAATGACCTGGTTTTGAATTAAATTGTTGTATTTGTTGTGAGAATGATAACTTCACCTTCCTTTTGTTCTCCTGGTGCTTACATTTTATTGTTCTGTTGTATACAGTGAAATTTGAAGTTGTCATACAATTTTAAGGTTTGGTTTGTTGGTGCAGTGGAGATATAAAAGTCTATTAACTTTCTGAAAAAGCAATAAGTATCCTGAAATAACTCCATTGTTAGTTTTGTATTTCAAGCAGAACATAAACAATATGTAGTTCAGGCAGATTTTTCACTTGTTTTTATTACCTTGTAAGGTAGTTCATGTTAGCTAACTTGGTTTAATTATTGAAAACATGTTGTTTGGGATATTCATTGATTTGATTTGAGTTCTGAGTTTGATATCCAAGGAATCAAGTAATGAAGCAATTTGAACTATTGATATCCATTATTGTGTTAAAAAATTTGAAGTATAAAACACTTTGGTAAAGCAATGAGTATAGTATGAAGTAAGCAGACTTTTGACCGGAATTATATCTATAAATTTAAATTAGCTTTATAAAATAATTGAAATTAATATCATATAATGAGTTTGCCATGCACTATACGATCTCGGTCCTCATTGGATTAGTAAAACGTTCACGGCGCCGTACCATGCTAAGATTTGTTGAATATTGTAGTCTTAACCATATATGGAAACACCGCGTGGTATGAATTTAATGTCGTTATAAACACCCATGACAACGAATTTTCCTGTTTTGGATCCTTTGTTGCATTCTTTGATCAGTACATCAAAAATAAATGTTCTTCCCGTCATTGAATCAAATAGCGACAATGCTTCATCCACTTTGTTGGCTCTAATCATATCATAATGTTGTTCGATGTCATAATTCATGAAAGTTTGCGCCACTCTTCCTTCGATAACAAATATCGCAGCGGACTTGTCGTCCACCACTCTCAAATGCATCTTGTACCTACAATATACAACAGCATACGATGATCTAGATTGCATTGGAGTATTGACAATAAGCACAAAGATTAATGCATACATACACTGGTAGCTCCATCGTAGATGTAGTGTCGCATCTAATGCAGTATGAATGATTGATTCCGGAATTGCTTGGTGTCTCCTTTTGCCTGATTTTCTTGTGGCATCTTCTCGCAAGTCGAGATAGTACCATTCTTTTCCTTGGACCAACCCAATTACTGTTGCCCTGCACATGAGTGTCTTTCCCTGTCGTTTTTAAGGTCAATATTGCTAAACATATTAGAATTTGTACAGGATTAATGAAGTAGGAATCATGTTAATAGATAAAATCAAAACTACCTTGTTATTGATATTTTTTAGCATATTGTTAGCATCCAATATAGATGTCATGTCTTCGATGTGATTGTTTGACTGCAATTGATTTTATATTGATTTTACTCTTATATAGACGACTAAAGTTTGATTTTTGGAATTACTTTGGGATTCCTTTCCGATATATTTCCTTTCTTTTGTTAGTTTGCTTTAATACCGGTTTCTCGAAATCCTTTTGGTATTCGCATCTTCATTGGAATATATAAGTCCTCGAATCCCAAGCCAGACGTTGGCGTTGCCTTATGTCCCAGTCACCTCGATCTTTCGGTATTCGTATTTTTGTACTTGGCCGTTTTTGTTAAGTAAATGCCCTCCCCATCCATATATGTAATGAATGAGAGGTCGCAAGTAAATGCTCCCCATATATCTCTTGGTCTTACTTTTTACTATATTACTACTCTAGTCATTTCATGTAATATCACCGCATGTTAAGAAAAATGAGAGGACCATTGGATTGTATATTTGGTGCACATCATGGTGGTGCTAGCAAATATTTAAATAAGAATTTTAAAGGACGGAGAGTTGAACGGTGCAATGTGAACGGCGGTTGCATTTGTATTAGTCGATTCAAGAGACGGAGAGTGCAACACGCGAACTTCGTAATGAAATTGAGTTTAAATTCTTAAACCGTGACATGGCTCTGATGGTAACTTCTAGGAAGTTTGGAGACGACTATCGTGGCCTTAGAAAGAGTTATCTTAGGATTCTAATTTAACACTAATTGCATATTCCTCATAAAATCCTTTATTTTTGGGATTAATATGTATCCTCCGTTGTGAACATGTCTTACGGACCCTTAAAAATAATATTTCAAGTTGGGTTAAACTCAATTCGATTTTTAATTTAAAATCTTAAAAATAAATTTCAAGTTGCTAATTATTTAAACATAAAATGCATAACAACACTTAGGTATTTAATATTTTTATGATGTTCATGAAAAAATGCATGCATTATGCTTTAACCTACATTTTACGCTCCCTCCATGTATCTAAAAAAACCAATCTTCATATGTGAACATTAATCGGTGCATCCTTTTTTTTTGTGTTTAAATCTTTGTTCTAAAGTTGAATTCTTTCCACTTGTTTACGACTTGGACTCTCTATTTAATCATAGACATCGTAATTTTTTTTGTTTGATTTTCCTTCATATAAGGATTTTAGGCTAAGTGATGCACCATATTTAGGCATAATTAAAAATATCATCAAGTTTAATACAATGTTGGTTGTAGTCTCTTAGTTTTAGTTTGTGGTTGAATAAACAACATCTTTTGTAGTGTTTAAAATTCAATGTGTATCAGATTAGGAATGTTGGTTATTAATTTTAAACCCAACACCTTTAGGAAACTGCTTTTGTTTTGGACATTGATTTATCTGGGATGCAATTAATACATGTAAGGTATGTCCAAAATAAAGCCAATCAAAACATCCAAAAATAAACAGCATAGTATAGCTGTGACATTCTAAGTACGAAACAGATTGTAATAAACAGCTGAAATATTTGAGAAGTTCCCCACGTGTACGCAAGATAACTCAAATATTTGATGCCTTTGGTTGCCACATTTATCTTATGTTTTCAATTTCTACTTCTTGTTCTGTAGGAAATAGGTTGTGCTTTCTTTGTTGAACATCGTGTCCTCTTTGCAATTGGTTCTAGATTGGCATACCAAGTAAGCATTTTTCTATCTTTGAATTATCGTATTTGATTGTATGTCGTTGCCTTTGTTGCCGCTCCCGGTTTCTACTTCGCTTTACGTGTCTCGAAATCGAGTAATTTGTTGTCTTTCTTCGTCGAAATCTTTGGAAAGATATACACTTTGAATCATCGTTCTGTTTTCATCATCTTTTAATTCTTTACTTCGACATATCTTGCAAGAGCAATCACTATCATCCGAAATATTAATTACTGATTTGTCGCTTTTTTTTGCATCACTATCATCCGAAATGTTTATAATTCTTCATGCAAGTCTTCATTTATGTTTTTTTTCTTCTCACCTAGCCATATCATTTTAGTTCCGGTGGTGGCCCGATGGTGCGTCGCTTCACCGCGCTTTTCGCATTACATGGCATATAAAAGGTCTCACTCTCGTTGTCACCGCTCGTCTCTCGCCATATCTTCTCTTTACCCTTGTTGTTTACGTAACATTCCTGTGAATTTAGAATCCAAAACAATTATCATACGAATTTTCATTTTAGGGCACCAATCCAGTATACTAATAAATTATAACCTCGAATAAATTTGAGTTTTTGATCCAAAAAAATAGATTAGAAATAGAATAAGAACTAATTATTTGTATTTTAATTATCTCGTAGCAAATTGCCTCCAAATACGGTGAAACCATAAAGCTTATTTTGTTGTTTGTTACATCAACAAAACCATAAACGTTAAGAAGAAAAATTACCTAGATGTTAGGGTTTCGCTTTAATTAGTTCTCGTAAGGAAACCGATCTGAACCGCTAGGTAAGAATTTGAAGTGAGGAACAACAAAACATAGCCCAAATCAGTAACCTATTATCAATCAATAAACCTAAATTAGGTTACAAACCTAAAAGTAAATTGAAATCATAGAAAATCGTAGAGAACCCAACCTTGAATTAACCAAAAAAAAAAAAAAAAGTAAATCGACAACAAATCCCATACCCGGTTAAGAGTTCTCGTTTGTGTACCATTGAGATCGAAAGAGAACAGTGGTTCCTATGAACAAAAGGAAGTGATGGAGTATTAATATGAACAAAATAATAAAGGACGAAGCATGGTGACACATGTTCGAGAGATTTTTTTTGTTTTAAATGAAAGCATGGCCGACACATGTTTGTTTTTTGTATTGTTATCAGTATGTGGAAACGTAGACGTTTAGATATGCGTAGCAAAGAAGATTGTTGCTCCATCCATCTTGTTTGCAGCTTTAGTTAATATATTTTTATTTTCTTTGTGCTCCATCCATTCGTTACACGTTTATTTATTTTATTTTTTTTTTAAGAGTTGATATGTTGATTAGGATTTTTCAATTGATTTGCGCGACCTACAACTGTAAGTGACATTGTAGGAAACTCATTCATTTCTCTCTTTCGTGAAACTTAATCTTCTTGTTTCCTATGTGCACCTATATTAATCTATAACCTTTTATCAAACTTACCGACCAAAAGAATTTAATCCCAAGTGAACAGAAAATTCCAGAGAATTAATTAAAACCATATATTTATATAGTAACTAAGTTCTAATATAAATCAATGTAATTGACATGAACTTGAAATGTATAATAATAAGTAATAACTTTCAATATAAACTAATGGACATTAACTTGAATGAGTATAAAAATTTAAAAATAATTAAGTACCGAAAAGAGATAAAACATTGGAGTTGATCAATTAATTAATAACTATTTTTAATAGATTTAAGCCTTTCCGCTTCTCGGTGAGGATCGTACTCCGTATTTAGCCATTCTTGTAAATTTATCTCATTCCAATACTTCTTTTCCTGATTTACCACTCGATCTATAAATGGTGAATTTTCGGTAGTGCACTCACGCACCACCTTGTCTTTGTATACCCACCGGAAACTCATTCTTCTTGATGATAGTAATGGCTAGATTTGATGCTATAGGGTACCCTTGAAATTCCAATATACCATGGATTGTCATCTCCCAAGGGTCTAGCGGATACGGGACTCTCATCTCCAAAGAAACTACGTGTATCGGAATTCCATCATCCACATAATCGCCGGATGTCATGTAGAATCCCCGCTATGTAGGCTCTGTGACTCGCTATCGTCCATCCACATAGCAAAACAAACTCTAACAGAAACTGATACGGCCAGGGGTATTCCATCGTTGGATCTCACGGTTTTCTTTAATATTGTTAATTTCCCAAAGAAGAACAGGTCGGGACTTCCGCAGTAATCTCCAGATCTTTTAGTTGTCTTATCATCAATCTTGTGCCCTTGACGATGCCCTGCTTTTGGTTATGATCCTTTAAGAGAATAATCGGTATGCCAATTTTCAATCGCAAATTATGGCTTGGTATATGCCTATTTTCAACCTGATTTAACATCTCGTGGGATACTTCCGCCGATCTTGAAATAATCTTTAGAAGCGTAAGATATGCAATCATTACTTAGGTACACACGCTCCTCTCCCTGGAAGAGAAATACCATGTAATTATTGATTTCAAGCACTTTATCATGCTTCATTGCTAAGATACCGCTGTGTGCTAGATATCGTCTTCTAGATTTACATCTTAGAAGATCTTGGTATGATATATTAGCTATCTCCTTTATAAACTCGCTCTCAGTTGGTATAAAGATTGTATGCTGTTCGTGGGTAATAGTCCCTCCTTCTTTACCCCCATTAATGATACCGAGAAGATTCCTCGTGTACATGCCATCCGCCATGCTCCGCTAAACACTTACGTTAGATTTCAATATACTTGTGTGACTAAATCACCGTAAAAATATATTTCAAAGATGAGATATCTATATGGTATCCTTGGTTCTTAGGATATACTATAAAATTACTTTTAGTTTAATGTAATAAATTTGCTAGCAACCTTAATCACGCATCCTATCTCATCACTATATGATACATATAATGATTAAAAGTATTTCCCAAGAAGATGATCTCAAACCTTGGTTATTGTTCATTGTATCTTCGCTTTGACATGTTCACCGCATTGGATATTGCTATGTGTATTTTCTCTGACATGTTAACCTCTTGGTTATTGTTAGGTATCCTCTCGTGACATGCTTACTCGGGAAAATAAATAACATTAAAGTATATATCATTGAAATTTTAAAAATATCACAATTCATGTTACACATGGATATACTGATGAACATAAGATACCATCCTTTCTGACGTATCTTGGTCCAAGATTAGTACCCCAAAGAATGTAAAAAAAAACAAAAAAAGAAGAAAAAAAACTAATGCTGTGAAGAAAGAAAAAAACAATAGAATAAATGAACCATCTACGAATTCTTTAGCATAAATAAGAATAATTATGAAATTTGAATGGTTACATAATAATCATCCTATGCTAAAGAATAAGAAGATGATGAAGCGTACCTTTGTAATCCTATGCTATGTCTTGCAATTTTTTCTAGGATATCCTGTGCTTCGTCTTGCAAAAGTGTGTCCTATAAATATAGTTTTTAGAGAAAGCTTGTTAAGGAAAACAGTGTTTCCATAGAATTCTAGAATAACCAAGTTTGTATTTAGCTTTTCTAAATCCATCCCAACTCAAAATAAAGAAATCGGTGTCCTTGTATTAGCTTTTCCTAAATCCATACTAACTCCAAATAAGGAAATCGGTGTCCTGAAATAACTAAACTTGTATTAGCTATCCTTATTCTATCCTAACCCATTTAGAGTTTCAGTATTTATAAAATACCGAGAGCATCGGTCATATACTTGCTTCGTTTTTCTATCAAGATATCAAAATACCTAAATTCTTTTCATATATACACGTTAACAAAATACCAAAATTCTTATTAAACTTATTTATAAAATACATGCATCATTACAGCTTATTATACTCTTGGATTACCAACTTGAATACAAAGGTGCGGTCCTTAATTCGGTTAAACCATCCTTGGGCCTTTTCTTCCTTGTTAATCTGCACATGGAATTATATATTATGGTGTGAATGGTTCACAATATGTATATCTATAACCAAAGTAATACGTCGTTACCTTAATGCATTGTTCCATGTATTCTACATGCTCCTTGGCAGTGCATTTCATCATTTTTTCTGCTGTTTTTCCCATCACTGTGAATACTGCAGTACTTCCTCCATCCTTTACAGACAAATTCATCTTGTACCTGTGTACATATATAATGCGTTATTAAGTATTGATGTATTCTCCATCAAATTTAACTTTAAAAGAATGTGAATGTATTTGTTCCTTACCATGGTATTTCGTCTTCAAATTTTTGTTGCGTTGTTGTAGCAAGGTTCATCGTCTTCGTCAGATTTCTACCTTCTTATTGCATCTCACGCATGCCATGTAGTACCATTCTCTGTTCTCAACCAAGCCCAAGATTGCCGCATCGCGCAGGTAAATGTCTTACCACGACGTTTATTCAAGTAGTGCATGTTTAGTTATGTTTTGCTTTGACGTTTATTAAATCAGTGTCCTAAAATAACTCAATTCTTTTTGAAACGAATATGATTGAAAATTGTTCATTTTTTTGATGAAAATTGTTCACCTTTTTTATGAAAATTGTTCACCTTTTTTTCGTTATTTTTGATTGAATCCTTGCAAAAGGTGTTGGTAATATAATGTAACAATTCATAGATATAAAACCAAAGTATATATCTGATCTTCTTTTTATGGTCTTCCTTTAAGCTATTGGAAATTGTATCCGATGACTGACGCTATTCAATCCCTCGCATTTTTAGTATCAAAACTTGGAATGTGATTCTCGGTATCAAAATCTTCTTTTTGGATAGATTTTCGCCTACAATCTCAAACTTCAATAGCTTTTTACGATAATATTGTTATTAGAACTATCAACATGCCTACCTAGAGCCCGACAAATGGTGGGGTACGTGGTTGTGTGGTAAAGGCAAATGGTAATCGAATGGCCTTTGATAACTCTGTCCTCGCTAGGTATTCATGTTCTATGGATATCACAAAAGGATCATCACAAAGGTTAAATGCTTAAAGAAATAATAAGAAATTAAAGCATGTTTGTCATTGCAGGTCTTGGGTTACATTTTTTTTTTTTGTCCATATAGGCTTTGTTTCGTGTGTTGGACCAATTTTGGAACTCTTATAAACTTTATAGAGTCAATGCACATTTTCGCATGGTTTCCCATTTGCTATTCCATTGAGATAATTACAAATGTTCAATCTTGAAGAGAGGCAATGTTTTAACTATTATCGGTTTTTGTTTATAGAGTCAATCCATATTTTCAGTATTGACCTAATTGTGTGTCTGTGTTCCTTTGTTAGAGGTACACGTGTTAGGGGCTGAAGAGAGGCAACTTCTCCTATATAAGAAGACTTATTATAGTCACATCTGAATACAATCAGAAAACAAACGAAAATCATACACCATATTAGAATAGAATAGAAGAGAAGTTAGCATGTTCTCACTATGATTCTAAATATTTGTCTTCTCAACACATTAATTGTATTTAGTTTTATGAGATTCTATGAAATAGTCAAAACAGTATCATGGCGGTATTCCTCTCATTTGTATCTTAAATCTGTATGTTCTTCTCATTTTATTTGTATGTAGTTTGTCAAACCTCTTCTCCTTTCAATTTGTGATTGAACTAGTAAGTTTGTTCACTGGGCTGGATGACAATGGGTTTCCGTAATCTGTGCGAACTTATGTACCAAAAGAACCCTAAAAGAAAAGCGTAAGAATATATAAATAGATCACTACCAGAAGAAGCAATGAATGATGTAATGATTTGGATGGGAAATGGTGGTTAAGAGAAATCGCCTTTGGTTTTCATGGCCACTTTGGTACTTGGCGGCATATCTTTGCAAGAGAAAAGAAGAAGTTGGCCTTGATATTATACTCCACTCTCAATTTAAAACCGAATCAATGAATGATGTAATGATTTGGATGTATGCTCAGAAGTGCAGTTGCCATTGGATATAAGAACTATACAGAGTGTCTACTCTATTTTTTTTTTTTTTTTTTTAAGGTTTGATGTAATGTTGTCTTAATGTTCCTGAGGATGGGAAAGTTCTCTATGTTAAATCAAAGATCTTCCATATTAGGATCTTCAAATATTCACAGCTCACTATTAGGTGCAGATAAAAATTTCAGATACATGGGAAGTTCTCTATCTCTTTTTTTTTTTTTTGAGAAAATGTTAAAGAGTAGAACACTTTTTCACCCTACTTTTCTTAGAATTAATATGTTTTTGTGGTATTTTTTACTCATGTAGGATACGAGATAAATATGTAGTATATGGACCGATAAGGTTATATAATTGTATTCCTTTATGCATAAAAACAATTACGATATCCCAAAGGCTAAAGAATGATCATCCCAAACGGCGGCTAGTACTTTCCAGTATTCTTGCCGTACATATTTTCCATTTAGAATATCTATTGTTCCATTTTATTACCGGAAATATTTTAACCATTTTAGATATGGTTGTGATACATTTACCAAAACCACTTAGAATTTTTTTTTTTTTTGAATCGTTTTATGTTTTGTGTTTGTTTTGTATTGTATTCTATGTGTTTTTTGTTCTCGAGGTTTTTCATATATTTGAATGGAAATCATTAGAGCCATACATATTGAGTAGATTATGCTCCATATTTTTTAGACAACTTATAAAAATAATTCACCGTATTAGGAATAATAAGCACATTTTACATATGATTGGGATAGCTAATTGTAATATCAATTTAATAATACTTTAAAAATAAAAAAAAACAAATTTTTAATCTAATTGTAAAAGATTAATTAATAAAAAAAAATAGGGCCTTTAACAAAGATAATCTTAATAAAAGCCAGTTCTCAAAACAATAATAAGATTATGAAACCTTCCTATTACCAAAAGAAATAATTATAGCTAAATTAATCAACCGAATAGTTTAAGATTGAAACCATTGCTCTCCTACTCTTCACCTTCAAATATCCTTGGAGCTCACCTTCTTTGTTAGCTCGCGTCCGAGTCTAGTTTTTTTGACAAACTTACTAAGGAGTTTTTTTTGGCTTGTTACCTATTGTCGTCACTTGACGTGACGAACTTTTCCTACTCCTATTAGAGGTTTGATTTTCTTATACTTTGATGTATACGGATCATCCTTTTCATAGTTTTGTGCGCTGTATCCTGCAGAGATAGGGATTTTACATGTAAGTACGACTTATATTTGCATCATGTAGTGCTGTATATATATATAGGTTAACAATTGCTTGCAAAGTTACCTCGTTTTCCGTAGTGAAAATCGATCTACATTGTCTCCCATCGCTTCTTCAACATTATAACCATCTACCAAATCGCTCGGCTATATGATCGTTCAGTCCACGTAGCCTGAATAATATAAATTGTATTATATTATTATTATTACGGCTTAAATACCTTTGACCTGTAAAATCCTCTCCAAGATTTTTTTTTGTCGATTGATTCTTTACATTGTATTCTGGATTACCAACTTGAAAACAAAGGTGCGGTCTTTGATTGGTCAGAACCATCCGCGTGCCTTTTCTCCTTGTTAATCTACATTTGGAAATAAATGTTATGGTTGGCGTGGCCTAGAATACACTTATCCATATTATAGTGATTAGTTGTGTACACTAATATTCATTACCTTATTGCATTGCTCCGTGTAATCTACATGTTCCTTTGCGGTACATTTCATCATTTTTTCTGCTGTCTTTCCCATTATTGTGAAATACTGGTTTACATTCCATCCTCTACAATGATTCAATTTGTACTGTATATATATTTAAGGCATCGGTAAGTATCAATGTATTATCAATATCAATATATTAAAAGATATTGTTGTTTCTTACCATGGTATTATCTCTTCGAATTTTCCTTTGCACTTCTTACACCAAGGTTCGTCGTCATCGTCGTACTCTACCTTCTTGTTACATATGCTGCATGCCATGTAGTACCACTCTCTGTTCTCGACTAAGCCTAGTACTTTTGCTTCGCAGTGAATGTCTTACCCCGACATTTTTTCGTAGCAACACATGTTTAGATATTATGTTTTATTTAAGTAGGTAAAAAGTACAACCAAAAACAGCATACCATATTCTCCGTGTATCTTGTATCATGTCCGTTGCCTCTGTATAGTTTTTCTATTTTCATTTGGATCATCCGGTTGTGGCGTGCTGATCATTTGTGACATTGTTGTCTTTGATTTAAGCCGCTTGTACATATGACGTGGTTTTAGAATACGTAATAATAAGTTATAAATAGTCGTACATTTTACTGGGTGCACTTACCGTTTCTTGAACTCCTCTACCTCAGGTATATCCAGATTGATCAACACTCTGGAGGCAGTTGTGGTAGCTAACGAAAGTACGCCTGTTTCAAGTTATAATTGTTTGTCAGGTGAACATAAAAATTTCAATGTCGGCATGTGCTGTTTTTTAATTTCAAAGGGACCACAAACCTCGAAACTCGCTTATAAACGTTCCAGTAATGATCACAATTATTGGATTATTTGCATGTTTCTCTACAACATCTTCTTCCACGGCTTTGCACCATTCACCCCATAGAGTAACCTTCATATCAATACCACTGTTTTAGAAAAAATTATATTAACCTTCAGTTGATCAAGTGTTTTAGTTAACCTATAAGTAGTATACCTTTAAAATCAAATATACTTACTTTGTATCCTCGATAACTATATCCCTCTTGTGAGATTCTCCGGATCCTTTCTGACCACCGAAAGTTACCGCAATGATTCCAGAGACGGATTTCAGTCTCCCGATAGCATCTGCAGGTAATATTGTCATCAATTGTATGCATGTTATTTACGACGATTGGAAAATTAAAAGGTAGTTTGTTACTTACTTAGATAGAATTTGGTGTCGTTCACTTTTGGATGCGCTTTTGAAATCTATGAAGTTAAATTTATGTTCGGGAAAGTCCGCTCGCTAATCTCTAGTTGTCTCACTTCGGTGAACTTGTTAAAACCACAGAACATGTTCATAGTCGGCAATCCTGAAATTTCCCTTGGATTCCGAGAGATTAAACCTTTCGATGTAGTATATCTTCCCTTCTGCCAACTGGGTTTCAAACACCTCTATCAAGTCTTTTGGTACCTTTGCATGCATCTGCGTTTTCTGCGTTTTGCAACAAACATGAGTGAATAAACATTAAGTATATATATCCTATATGAATTAGAAGACATGTATCAACATATTGATTTTACATACCTTTTCATCCATTAAGTGCAGTTCTAGACCATACACTTCTTTTGTCTTTCGATTGCCCGATTTCCATATTTTTAAAACCCTTGCCTTGATAACCCTCCGGCAAAATTGGTGAGGATCCAGATCGGTGAACAAAGTATACGTCATGGTTTTGTCTGTTTTCCCTGCATGTAAATATTGATGGTATAAACGCGATAAGTATTTTGTTTAGAGGCATAAGTACAGCTAATATATCACAAAAACTAAGATTGTATATAAACATAACCTCTATATTTGATAAAGAAGGAAAAGAAAAAAAAGAAGACGAAGAAAAAGAAGAGTGTGTTGCATTGTCTTACAAAACTACCTTGGATATCCTGTGCTTCAACTTACTTAGAAATCCTGTGTTTGGTCGCAAAAGGTCTTGGGTTGATGCTATATATATGCAATCGTTCATAGAATTCAATTCGAACTCAATTCGAATAAGGAAATCAGAGTGTTTTGGGATAACTAAGATTGTATTAGCTTTCCTAATTCCACCCTAATTCCTTATTTTTACCGGGATCGCCCTAAAATAACTCAAATTGCTTATTGAGAGTAGGATGCATCCGGATTTTATTTACAAAGAAAGATAAGAATCTTCTTTACGGGGTATTTTAAGCACCACTAAATACTTAAAAAAAAACCCGTGAACGATAAAAAAAAACCCGTAACGATTCAAAGAGGAAGCGGTCAGAGGAGAATTTGCCAAAACGACACCATGATAATTACCCGTCTAAACATTGCTATAGTATAAGACTTGTTCCGAGCTACATACAATAAGTTGAATAATTGTCCTGTGAGATAACTTGGAGGATGCAAATATCAATTATAAACGCTAGTAAGTATAACTTTCATAGATTAGTGGAATTTGAACCCGAACCCCGAACTGAATTTTGTACATAGGAAGTGATCAAAACCAAAGAGTACCTTCATTTTTGAAATAAAACTACAGGCCAATGTTCCGAAGAGAAGAAGAAATAGACCCACAAAAGTTAAAATACAAACATTCTTCTTAGATACATTTATATAATACCAACATTTTCCCTAGAACTCTCTTGATACTGGGCCTCTCTTGATTCTCCCATTTCGTTTACCATATGTAACTGGGTGATGCTGGATTTGTAGTAGGTTGTCGAGTACATAATTGAAATTGTATATTGTCTTTTTGAGTTATATGCAAATACCTTCAAAATCGTTTTGGCATCCATTTGTTTATAGTATACTTGGTGAATGTTTTTGTTGTAACTCTCCTGAACTAATTTAATGATGCAACTCTGAGCAAGGGTCGTTTGACCTCCCTCTAAATCTTTTCCATTCATGAAAGTAAAGCAAGCAATAATGTGATCATTTCCATGTTTTCAGATTTTAAAAACAAATCAGGCTTATCCATTTCAAAGCAGCACATGGCTTTACTATTCGATTGCTTTGTATATAGATGTCATGTCTCTTAGAGGTAAGTTTGTGTTAATATCTTATAGTAAAGCCATCTTATCAAACTCGGTACCTTTATGCAGTTAATATTGATAGGCTATCCATAGAGGATACTACACAAACACAATGGAAGGTTGTCGAGAAGATTTTCTTCCATCTCCCGGTAATGAGTGAAAGTGTCACGTCGTGGATTAAAATTTCCGAGTTAAATATAGTCCCCACTTTAAAATTAGTTGTGATTAGTTGTGATTATGTTAACTTGTAAAGTACTCCCACAACTGGATAAACGTTTGTGGAGTGTCTTGCAAGGCATAATGGCGGTGTTTTAATGCGGTAGTGAAAGTGAAGCTAGATATGAATAATCAACTATTGAACAACCAAATGCAGTTCGATTAAATGAAAGTGAGCGGTAGTGAAGTGAGTTTTAATGCAAACATTGGTTCACAGTAAGCAGCATACATCAAACTATGAAAAGGTTTCGGTGAAACTCAAGTGCTGGCAACTTATAGAAACTGTATGTCCTCATTTAATAATAACCTTTATCTATACCAAAGTGAAAACGGTTCAAACATGCTACTAACCCATTGCAAGTTAAGTGGTATCGCGATCACCACACTTCGTGAAATCTTCCAAATGTTTTCGAAAAAGAATTTTCCGAGCATCTTGATGCATGGATGGATAGGAATACCATTACCATTACCACATCAACAATAATGCAAATTGAGTCACCAACATTTTGCATCTTAAACACATACAGATGCAGATTAACACACTCCGTCAACCTCGTATGGAATACAGGTCAAACCTAACACAATTGTTCTATTTTATAAAAACCATGTTTCTATATATACCGCATTTTTCAAATGAAACCGTGTATATATCCAAGGTAACTTCAGCATTGTTTTTGTTCTATTTATATATATAGGTTATGTCTTCATATACCTTATGTTTCTGTTAATATTGTGCGTGTTGATTATTTTTTTGTCATTAAATTTTTTCAAGTATTTTTTGTCAACACATGTCTTCTATCTAGAAACTAAAATTGGATACACCGTTCTTTTAATTCATCATTACTTCTAAACTGCATGTATATAAGAAACTACGTTTTCAATTCATGTTTTTTGACAAAATAATAATGCAGTCACTGGAAAAGCCGTCAATGCAATAATCTTTAAAAAAATAGTATAAAAAAAAGGTTTATAATCGAGATACTACGCTTCATAATTGTAAGAAGATTATTTAGTATCCTACTACGCCAAATAATTTTAAGAAAATATTTAATATCCTAGTTCGCAAGGGTCACTTGATCCTCATCCACAGGAATCCCAGAGGAGGGAACGTCACCACTAACAAAAGCATCACTCCAATCGAATAAAGGTCGTGGGCATATCTTTGAAATCTTCAAGAGACCTATCAAATTGACCTTGCTTGTTTGCTCGTAAGATACAGACCAAAATCAAGTATTTGATCTTCATTGGCTCCTTGATATTATACTCCATTCTCAATTTAAAATCCGATCATTACACATGTTGAGTTTAAACTCGACCATAGAAACGGCTGAATCACATCACCGTGCAAGAGAATAGTTTGAAATAGATTTCTTAGCTGAGCTCCATTATCATCTTTATTGCCTCCTGTAAACACTCAAACCATTCTCTATCTTGACTAAAATCCAGAGACATCAAAAACATCATACTTTATCAGATTATCAAAATCATTGGTGTTGTTAGAGAAACACTATAGAAACACCTGTAGTTCAAAAAATTGTTCATCATATGAATAAGAATCAGATTAATGGTGGTTGATTATTTTTTAGGTATTCATCATATGAAAAAAGTATTTTGCAAGAAGATGATCTCAAACCTTGGTTATTGGTATCCATATCATCTCCTGACATGTTCACTTCAATGGTGGCTTTTTCATGACCTCTCAGAGATAACTATGCATGTATCGAATCGTTGATCTCCCGTTGGCTTGAACTTGGTCCATTATCTATATGAATGAGAGAAAGAATAATCTCAAACCTTAGTTAAAACTAATATTAACAAAACCTTATTAAGAGAAGCGTACCTTGGAAATTCTTCACGCACCGGGCCCCGCAAAAGTATATTTGATTTATTTTATGTGTAGGCGATCGTTTGTCCTATATATATATATATATATAGTTTACAAAGATCCTTGTTTAGTAAATCAGTGTTTACATAGAATTAAAATTCCATCAATTTTCCCAAAAAGGAAATCACTTCATAGAATAACTCGGATTTCTATAAATTCCCAGAAAGAGAATCACTTCATAGAATAATTCTGATTTCTAGAAAAATTACAAACCTTAAAATAACTCTGGTATCCTATATGTCTATGTTTTCCTGAAATAACTAAACTTGTATTAGTTTTCCTTATCCACCCTAATCTAATTTTGTTATTTTTTATACCAACTGCGTAAGACAATACACATGGGGTTGCTTGGATTTGTGCCCCCTAGTTTGGATTTCTGCGTTTGGATTAACTTCCGATGAGTAACATTAGAGGTGTAAAACGTGCCGGACTGGCACAGCTCAGCACACAAATTCACGTGCTTATCGTGCTGCGTGCCGTGTTGTGCCATAAACGTGCTGGCCCTTCCCAATTTACACCTCTAACTAAAATTATACATGAAGACCATATTATTATGAATTGTTTTTCCTCGAACACTTTTCACCCCGATATTACAAATTAAAAACAACAACTTCTTGTAAAATACCGACAACTTCTTTTTTTCCAATACTACTTTCGAATCTTGATACATTAATCATTTTTCTTCCTTGGTTATTTGGATAACAAAATTAGATTAAGATTTTTCTCCCTATGTTTTGTGGTATTCATTAACAATACTCAAAGGCAACCCCTTTCTGTGTTATTTTGGTTGATTGTGGATTTTGTAGAGCTTTCACCGACTTGGCATTTTGGTGTTACACAATACATGCTCGAGATATGTACCTGGTATTTGTATTTGTTAAAGAGTTCATAACAATAGAGATCTTAAATAGAACATGGACCGATAAGGTTATATAATTGACATAAATAGAACTTTTTTCACATATATCTTAAATAAAAAACATAAGTATCTTCTACTTAAAACTCTAATATATCCGGGTAAAAAATTAATTGAAATTGTTATTACCTAGTTTTGGATTTTCGTAGGCACATCTTTGATAATATGGTCAATCAATGGCATATTATCATATTTTCGTTGTGTATAAGTAATTTTCGTATACTTATCTCCATCATTCTTGCTCGTTATAATTATCATTTGCATGGGCTTGTCTCCCATGGAATTTGATATCCATTGGAAAAATCGCCAGGGCTAAACACTCCTTTGTCTAGGTATATACCGACATTCTGCAGATTATTAGCCTTGATATTCTTAATCGTGCATGCATAGCAAATCGTTATTGGAAACGGTGTCTTCTCTAACCATTTTATGTGCATCAATGTATTTATCAGCTTTCTACCCTTAATAAGTTTATCAATTTCCCAGATTGAATGCCGTCAACACCCTAGCTTGAATTATCGCACTGGGCAATTTGTGACCCAAAGTCTTGTTCCTTTCAGAGTTGTTCACATTGCATATCTTCTAATAACATTAATGTACACCGACCTTTATCCGGATGACATTGCATGGGAATCCTTCGCATTCTATGCTATTTAAAAACTTCTCGCAGTAACAACCCTCTTCCTCGTTGTAGTATTTCTTCCGATTTTCAAAAGATTCAATCATTGCTTACGATATGTGTTCATCTATTGGTAAAATTGATGTTATAAGAGTATTGAGTTTGACAGTTTTCATAAGAATGTGTTGTGATAATTCTTTCTTCCGGATATTCGGCTTTCATGGTATTTTTTTGTATACCTGGGGTAAGTTGTATCGATAACAATTTTAAAAATTCCTCCTCTGATCCTACCCGTATTTCATCTTGTTTTACTCTATTGGAGAAATCACCAATAGTTTTGCTCATATATTTGAAAATTCCATCGCGTCATCATCTCCCGTTAATTCATGCATCTAATAAGTAATCTTTAATCGAAAAAAAGCATTCAGAAATTCAATACCTTATTTTTTATGAGAATAAAAATCAACAATATAAATAAAAAGATTATTATTCTTTTTTTATTTTTGAAATAAAAATATAAATAGTCGTAGAAAAATCACCAATATAGCATTAAAAAAAAACTATTAAAGTAATTAATCATTAAAATAAAGACCAAAATATTAAAATTATCATTATTATTATTAGGGTTTGAACAACATATATATGACATCGAAATTTTTAATAGTTGTAGTTACATACCTTGTATAGTTTCATCTTGTTTCATGGCAAATTCAGATCAAATCCCTTAGCACTTGAATCCATGTATACGACGTCGAATCCTTTTCCCCGTCAAAATTATCTCCTTGCAGAATTCATCTCCAATTTAATGTATTATATATATTGGAACTCGATTATTAAGGGAATCTTGAGAGTTTACATATTATCGTGAATGTACTATAAATAGGATATTTTTGGTTGATCATATTATTGGTCGAAAGTTTTTTTATATGGAAACACAGCTGGATCAAAAATCTTATTTACGCCACATGTTACAATATATATGAGAATCGAGGAACACCTAATACAAACTGTAAGCCTAGACTTGCCGATCTTTATTTTATCTAAAACCACGGTTTATTTATTTTCATCATACGAGTTTGTGAATAAAATTTTGTATAATCGTATAAAGAATATAAACTAAACTTAAAAGAGACAATTGACTGTGGTTAGAATGTATTTGCACGAAATCAATTTTTTTTTTTTTTTACAAATGTTATGGTTTTAACAGAGACAACTTATAAAATATAATTCACTGTATTAGTTGACAGAGATTTTTAAAAATATGGTTGAGTACTCTTGGTTAAAGCCAATCTTTGTAAGGCTAATTTTGTTGCAAGATTGAATTCACATTCATAGATTGTCCTGCCTTACATGACTACATCACATCCATGATCTCTTTTACGGCACATGCAATCTAATCTAATGTAATGTAGTATATTAAAGGAGTCCTCCATGTATCCCTTTTTTAGTAATAATACATATAACTGGAAAAGCTATCAATCCAATAATCCTTTAAAATAATAATATATGATAAGAATTCGGTTTCTAAATCACTATAATTAGTTGGTTGTGCCTTCTTAGTTACTTACATTGTTAGCTATACACTGCACTTCATTGATATGGCCCATCGTATAAGTTTACCGGTAGTTGTGTTGGGTCCAGTAACTTTATTCTTTTTTTACCGTATACCTCGAATGATCATTAAACTCTCAAAGAAAACCATTTTTTTCCTAGAAAGCTATATTAATTAGGAACCGTATTCGAAAGCCTTGTCTAGCAATCTATAATCTGTAATAAACAATCAAAGATTTTAGTTGAGATCATAAGCTACATAAAGGGGCCATCATATGATCTGGGTATTAAATCAGGAGTACTCCCTAAGTGTTTATCCCGACAATCGATTTATATTCGGACTAAAAAAAAAATTGTTTTAATTTTTTTTTGTTCACGTCTCGAAAAATATGTGGCATGGTTCTTAATAAAAAAATGAATTGTAATGCAGTGATAAATATTCAAGAAACCAATATGCGCATGTATCCGACTCGTCATACCAAATCGTAATTACAACCCAATAATGCAACGTCTATATCGTGTAAGTATATTCACAAAACAAAGATAATCTCCAATAAAAATGTTCATAAGTAGTCAAAAACTAATAGAATCTTATAATATTGCTTCATAAAATGATTGAACTCCTTTTTCGTCAAATGTTCTTGTCAGTGATCATCTCGTTTCAGCATAATCCAAAGGGAAACCTAGTATATCCAAGCAGATAAAACAGTTAGGATACTGGTGTAAAGAAATTTAAATCCAAATTTATTTTTTTTGAAAAAGTAAGTATTTGCTAACCTTCAAAAACGAATATGTATGTTTTTGACCATTCAGCACATGTAGCTCTCTTTTTGGGCATTCCACGTTTTTGATTCATTCCGTGACAAATTATGTTCCAAATCTCATCTAAGTCAGCCTCCATTGTATCTTTGCGCTAAGTGGTTCTTGAATCTTAATCTTTTTCTTGGCGCCTCGTATAATTTGTCATTTACTTTTGATGAAGAAATTCAATATATTTATTTCGTTTGAATTGACAGACATCGGGAAAAGATCTATCCATTCTTGCTCTCCTGCATTGTCTTTTTCGCTTCAGATTTTAAAAATTGAGGAATCTTATCAAAGATTTGATTGGTCATGAAAGCCGTTTATCCCTCTCTATTTTCATTAATTCTTGACCTCCAGAGAGTCTTGTATATTCTGTTTTTCGATTTATACATCTTTGTTGCTTCAGTTGATATTAGATATCGTTTTCCTGGTAAATAGGGTTCAATTGTAATTTAAGCCGTCGCTAAATATCTTTTTCCCGAAAGTTGAAAAGGTTATATAGCTAGTGGACAGTGTAATTTAAGTACAACCTCGATTTAAACTTATCAATGTATGTAGAATTCATAAGCAATATAATAAAGATATTTTTAAAATTGTTTGTCAAAGTAGCATTCATAGTTGGAATTACCTTCAATTGACGGCCTTTAATGAGGTAAAGATTAGTATATCATCCACATCCGGATCATTTGTAAATGGTAGCCGATTATAATTGGTGTATAATTGCACATGATTATTGTTGCTTGATTACCCATTTCGTCTTGTATTACAATATCCTTGCTCCAGTTTACACACCAATCTCTTTTTTGGTTTAGTTGTGAAATGAATTTTCCTCTTAAATACGCATTGAGACAGCTTAAACTCAGTTGTTATTATTATATTGACAAACCTACTAAGGATGTATTTAATTAGTAGCATGTTATAGACAATTAAGAATAATATTAAGGTTGAGTTACCTATTAGGATTCTGTTTTCAATAATATCTGACTTATCTATATGCTGAATCTCCATGTAACTGAACTTATTCCTTGGAAACTTGTTGTTGTAGTCAATGAAATTATGCGTATGAGTAGACTTTGTAAAATTCCAGATGCATATATTCTTTGTAACTCTTAACTTTGAAATTCCGTAAGCAGATTGTGTTTTGTTCTTGTAATCTTTCTCTCGTGGCGTACGTAATACTTGTGGCATAATAATTGCTCTCATCCTATCTCCCCGCATAATAGTTTTGTGAATTCGAGTTGTTAAGTAAACCTAAGAATTTAGTTTTAGTTTTGTAAACATATGGATGAATGGGAAAAATTTAATAATAATCTGATTAGTGCATTTACTTACATTAGAATCAATGAGAATCATTATTAGTGCATTCGCTCTGTCAGAAGAATACCACATTGATATAATTCGAACACTTATCACATGTCGCAGATCCCTTCCTTGAGGATGATACACCGTATGATATAGGAATTTTGTTGTAAGGTTTGCTTTTATACCTTAGAACGTGCGTTACACTTGTCGATTCGGTGCAGATAATAAAACAAAGAATGCATAAGAATATATCGAATATCATTGTATCATGGGGAACAATATAGTATTAAAACGATCTAAAGAAGCGGGTAAAACGAGAAAAAGTATTAATCACCTCGTGTTTTCCTCATCTTGACATGCTTTCGTTTTCCCTTGACATCCATTGATTCGCGAGATAGAAAAAGATAGTCCATTGTTTCTGCATTTTCCGGAAGTTCACGATGTTGTATGCCAAAACGTAATGAATAAATATCGTTGAATAAGATACATTATTTACATGCATGAGAATAAGAATAGTTAAGTAGCAAAAGTATCAAATCAAACCTTGGTTAATGCTTTGTGTATTTTCTTCCTCGACATGTTTACACATCCTGTTGTCGGTCCTTATTAAAACTTTGTAATAAGCTCTATAAAAAACTATAAAATCAGATGATTCTATCAAACTATAAGAGAAAAAAATAAAGATAAGTACCTTGCGTAGGTGTTGATGGTGGATTTTCGTTTAAGGTTAAAATTGTAAAAAACCCGAAAATCATGCGCTGACATCTTGTAAAAGATAAAGCCATTTATAAGTGTTGGATATTCCCTCATTTTAATTCACCAAGAATGGATCATGTAGCAACAATCCCTTCTTGTGAATTTCATATCGACCTTGTATTTCGTACTCATTATCGGTGTGGCATGATTTAATTTCGAGTGTTACTCTTATAGAGTAACATGAACCTCCAAGCACTATAATGAATCATTATCAGTGTGGCATGAGACCGAGTGTTACTCATATATAGAGTAACACGAACCTCCAAGCACTATAATGAAACCATGTACGAAATACCCGTGCAGTGGCCGGATGCTCGGTGTGTTATATTAGCCCGGCCCCTCTCGGTGTGTTATATTAGCCCGATTGAGGCCTCTCGGTGTGTTATATTAGCCCGATTGAGCATCCGGGACTTCTGTGTCAGTCTGGGATATGATCTGATCATGATCATCCAACTCCACAAGCATGATTGGATGACTACGATCAATTCCATCACCCCAAGCATGGTATGGAATACCCACGGCCTTAGCTTGGGGATATGATTCGATCGTTGCAGTCATCCAACTCCACAAGCATGATTGGATGACCACGGATCAATTCCATCACCCTCGCTGTATGGAATACACACACACGCCCGACCCCGCATGGTCGACCATTGGCTTTGCTTGCCAAGAAACCGTCCATACCAAGCATTATGGACGGAAAAACCTAAATTAGGGTTTGCGCATATTACATGTGCCGCAAAACAGCCTCATCCATCCATCTTCGCAAGTACAGGGCCCAGAGGGTGCGAGATGTAGACTCGAAGGGCCCAGAGCATGTCAACACGATCACCGTGTGACCGCCACACACTTGACCAATCGGTCAAAGCCAACCATGGTTGGTTACAACAAATTCGTCCCGCCCAAAAAGAGCATGGTCGCGCGGCTTGAAAGCCAAAATTGGGGTTTCAAGTCATCACGCGCGTCCATCTTCTCCGGTGCGAATGAAGGGTCACAGATTGATTAACCAAGGCCGGTCATACCAGCATGACCACCGTGGGCCCATCTACCTCTCTTGCGGTCGGCCAAGGCATACCATGCCCGGCCAACCCAAAACGCACGCCCAAACTCGTGCGGTGTTACACTCCCAAATCCTAAATCGATCTCGACCGCTCAACTTCACCTGGGATGATTTGAGTGGCTTAGATCACATTTTCATGGGATAATCAAGTATAGGTGTGAACACCAACCTACCACCACCACACGGTAGTATGATCGACCAAGACCGGCCAAGATGGGTCGTCTTGGAACGCACGCCCAAACTCGGGATGTCATGCGGTTTCCAACTCCTTTGCAAGGATTTCGCCGCAAACCGATCTCAACCACTCCTCTTTGACGGTCAAATTGAGTGGCCTAGATTGCATCTTCATGAGACGGAGAGACATGGACGGTACACCATCATGCCGTCAACACGCATGTATGGTCGGTCCTCTACAAAATCCTTCCCATGCTTGGTTTCGACCAGGCCGAAGAGTGATGCTTGCGCACCTCTTTTAAAACCTAATTTCATCAACGGCCGCAGATGAGTGTCTCAAACATCATCTCATCCGTCCGACTTCTGACTTTGTTATACAACCCTCGGTCGGGAGTTATTTGGATAGTGAGGAGTCATTACCCATCACTTTACCACACCAGTAATGCAGACTGCATAAAATACACACGATACTCCACAAGTAGTCGACTTTCCGAATAACGTATTATTCAATTCAACATTACATGCTACCTTCCGTGGATCCACGATCCACATTCCGTATATCAATCATGTCACAAATGGGGGATACTTTACCGGGTATTGGTCAGGCGGTTTACGGCGTGCGGCGTGCAACGCGCCATCACAAGAACGTGTTAGGAAGTCATGGACGGTTAGAGATGAACCGGAGAAGTGGGCAAGACCGGGTCGTATGCTACCGACACACAACTCCACCACTCCATCATTCCATTACCTCCACTTCCCACGAGAAACGTGAATGAGGCTCAATGACTTGTATAAATAGGTTCTCCGCCCTATTTCAAACAAGGAATAATGGAAACGTGAACAATACAAGTTCGGTCGCATGTAAAACCAAGTGTTAATACAAAAACCGTATTCAAACACTCGAGAGCCTCGCTTGCATCAACCGTAAGCTTGCTCATCTTTTCATTACAAGTCATAAGCAAGCCAACACCTTCACAATCTCAACACCTTCTTCGCTTCCCTCCCTAAGATCAACCCCATCTCCTTCACTTTGTGATCAAACAAGTCCTGGAACGGCCATTTCTTGGTTTAGGCCGGACTTGCACAACATTGATCTCTCGACCTACAAGCACTCACAGCAAAGGCATTTGTTGAAGGTTTAAATTCATTCCTCATCCACACCCCATTACCAAATTCTCATAGAGTAGTTTTCACCCATCAACAATTGGCGACCACAAGTGGGAGATTGATCTATCGGTTACAAAATTGAATTCTCAATTCTTCGGTTTTCCATGTCACGATGTATCTTCACCCCGAGTCCGGGTGGTTCAGATA